>JABUQX010056652.1:27500-44027 GCA_015478945.1 Trachelipus rathkii
ATAGTACGGTACAACAACAAGGTGACAAAAGAAGAGAAAAGCCAAATGTGGAACATCCAGTAAGAAAGAAGGAGATAGGTAAGATAAAATCAAAAGTGCAGTATGCATTGAGGTATAGGGAAGAGGATTATGAGGAGAACGATGATGACATTTTTGATAACAGAAGTGAAACTGAAAGTGAAGGTGGTGGAAGGAAGAGAAGGAGGAATAAAAGAAGAAGACATGTAAGAAAGTATACAGTAGATGACGGTTCGGTGACAGAAGTAGAGTCAGAAGGTGACAGTGAGTTAGATAAAGGTGGTAAATTGTGGTTAAAGAGATTGGTAGAACTGGAAGAATCGGGTATGGAACCCAATATAGCAGTTAACAGGGTGCTCATCATTTTGGCCGGTGAACTATTGGAGGTGATGCGTACATACAGTAGAGCTAACACAAAAGCGGTGAAACCTTTAAAGTACGGACGAGACAAGGTACAGACCTTTGATGCCTTCATAGAAGACTTTGAGAGGTACGCGAAAGAACAGCTTGGAAGGGACAAGCAGCGGTGGGCTGTTGAATTGAGGAGCTTTTTGGAGGGTGGCCCACTAAGAACATATTATAGTATATACAGAGCGAAAGTGAAGTATGTAACCATCGTATCAAGGCTGCGTAGCTGGTGTAAAGAGGAGAAGGATAGTGAGGTGATGGATCTTCAGAAGGAATTCTGGAAGATGGAAATTAGAAAAAATGAAAAGATCGCAGAGTTTGCTCTGCGCATGCAGACAACGTATGAGGCAGCAACAGAGGAAGATCAGAGGGATACCGGAATCCTGAAGAAGCAGTTCGTGAACTGCCTGCCTAAAAAAGTAGCCAGAAGGTTTAAGTTACGGATGGGGAGTGAGAAGGAGAGTATGAAGGTACGGTGGAAGGATATGGTGAGTTGGGCCCAAGAAGAAGATGAACTAGAAGATCAATCGGAACCAGAAGCTGAAGCTATTCCTATATGGGCAGCCATCCAACAAGATGGCAACCAGAGGAGGACGTATGCGGACCAGGCCCGTTATGGGAGACCGGCACCGCAACGGAACGACGCACCAAAGGAGTATAGTAGAAGGAGTAGTAGGTCATACAGTGGACAAAGAATAAGGTGCCATCATTGTGACAAGGTAGGCCACGTAAAAAGAGACTGTTGGAGGTTCAGAGGGTGGTGCCTAGGATGTGGCAGTAATGAGCATAAGCTTATGGATTGTGGAGCAAGGATGGGGTACGGGTTTCAGCGTCGAAATGACAATAGGGAGCAAGAGCAAGGTCCCACCAGAACAGTGGAAAGAAAGTGTTTTCTTTGTGATGAGGTCGGACATTGGGGACAGTCCTGTCCTAGGAAGGAGGACTTTGAAGAATGGAAGAAAAGGAAACCACTAGTTTCGGGAAACGAACTGCTCCGCCATTGCGCGGGACGTGTCGGAGGCCAACCCTTCAGTATAATGTGTCCACAAAGTATCCCGGTTAGTCAAGGTGGGTGGGTGCCGAATCCTGAGGCAAGAGAGTTTGTGATGAGCCAAGATGAAGGAGTACTTGGTCCATTGCCTCAGCGGATACAAAAGGTACGAAGTATGGTTGCAACGGACATAACAACAGGAGTGTACCATACTACAGGGAATATGCAGGTTACGGGTCCTGAAAGTTTAAAAATGGCACCGTTGTTGAAGGTGATGATAAAACTTGATGGTGTGGAGATGATTTCGACAGTGGATTCAGGAGCCCAATATTGTTTGATCGGAGAAAGTGAACTTTCAAGGATCTCAAATCCGGTAGTATTGAATAAGGTAATGAGGTTAAGAGGTGTGGGTGATCCACAACTTTGTTTAGATTCGCACCGCACCGCAACGTTGAGGATCACTATTGATGAAATCGGCTATGGTCAGTCGGATTTCATAGTGGTTAAAAAGTTGAAGGAGGGTGTGATATTAGGGATGCCGTTTTTGGTTAAGAATAATATTAAGCTTAATACTGTAGACGGGTCATTTAAGAGGTATGGTGACCATGGTGTCAAAGAGCAGGTGTATTTGATGGATGGATTAAAAGACTGTATAAGGGTGGTAACCTCGGTCCTGTGTATATGGTAGAAGAAACAGTGATTACAAAGGATGATTGGGAAACAGTTAAGGTAGAATGGAGGTCTAAGCAGATAAAACCAAGGAATCATGATGGAGGGTACAGTACAAAGCCAGAAGAGTTGTTACTGGAAGGTATAGAAGGTGGTAAAAGAGGTTACAACAAACGATTTAAAATCATACCAGGGTTGGTGAAGTGGGTAGAGAAAGGAGGTACTGTATTGTTAAAGAAGTTGACACCCGGTCAGTTAAAATTAGGTAAAGGTGAGCAAGTAGGTACAGCACATTTAGTAGTAGATGAAGACAGGTTGAGAAGTTATGAAACCAGTGTGTGTACTGTAAACACCACAGTGCAAGAGTTGTCGGGTCCATCTAGTAATGAACAGGAGTGGACGAAGGAGAAATTGAAGACTGAGATAAAATTTATGGAAGAACTGTCACCAGGACAGATTGAACAGATTTTAGAGGTACTGTGGAGACAACGTAAAGTTTTTAGTAGAAGTGACGTGGATGTCAGTGAGACATCAATGACACCGTATAAGATCAAACTTCACGATTATACCCCTATATATCAACGGGCCAGGAGGTTTGATCAGAGAACAAATGAAGAAATTGAACATCAGGTAAAGGAGTTGTGTTTACGAGATATAGTGGAGCCGTGTGCTGCAGAGTGGAGCTCACCGGTAGTGCCGATACGAAAGAAAGATGGGACGCTCAGACTGTGTGTCGACTATAGAAGGCTTAACAAGGTGACAGAGGCGGATAGGTTCCCCATGGCGAACATCACAGAAACAGTTTTTGGTTGTCACGGTGCTCAGTATTTTACAAGTTTGGATTTAGTAAAAGGTTACTACCAGATGAACTTGGAGGAGGGTAGTAGAAATTTTACAGCTTTTTCAACTGTCAGTGGGCAGTACCGTTTTAAAAGATTAAGCTTTGGCTTGAAAAACGGACCTGCGGCATTCCAACGGGAAATGCAGAGAATACTTTCGGGGTTCAGTAAAGATAGAGTGGTGGTATATGTTGACGATGTATTATTGATTTCAGGAGAGTTTAAGGAACATCTGGTGTTAATAGAGCAGGTACTGCAGCGGTTTTGTGAAACCAACGTGAAGGTAAAAGTTAGTAAGTGTAATTGGGTGCAAAAAGAGGTACAGTTTTTGGGCCATATTATTGGTCGTACAGGTATTAGGAAGCTCCCAGAATTTATGTCCCAAATTGACAAACTAGAAAAACCAAGTAACATCGGAGAATTGAGGAGATACTTAGGTATGATAAACTTTCAGCGGAAGTTTATAAGGAACTGTTCAGAGGTAGCGGCACCTCTTAGTGCATTAACTGGTGGTAAAAGGAAGGATCCGATAGAGTGGACGGATGAGAGAACAAAGGCGTTTATGGATTTAAAAGAAAGAATGAAGGAATCGGTGGAGTTGGCGTTTTCCAGAATTTTTCAGCCAGGAGGCCAAACAGTTAGAGTTATTTGTGGACGCCAGTGGATTTGGTATGGGAGCTGGGCTGTGCCAGGAACAAGGAGGTGAGAGAAGGGTGATTGCTTTTAATTCACATTCATTCAATTCTTGTGAGAGGAGAGCCTCAACTATCGAAAGAGAACTTCTTGCAATCAGGTGGGGGGTGAAAAGTTTTAGATCATTTTTGTTAGGTCAGAATTTTATTTTATATACCGACCACCGACCTCTGGTATATTTACATACTATGAAGCTGATTGATAGTAAACTGGCACGAGTATTAGACGATCTAAGTGAGTATAGTTTCGAGGTGCGGTATTACCCGGGTAAGGATAACATTTTTGCGGACACTTGGTCCAGGTGCCATAGAAGTGAAGATCGGGATGAAGAACCAGCTGATCCATATGCCCTTCCTGGAGGGTTAACCATAATGAAATTAGTTCCCGGTGGAGCGGACTCCTTATTTATTAGTTTAAAGGCTGTTTTGGAGGATGTGCAGGTACAGGGTACCGTACAAAATCACAAAGTGTTAAGAGAGATATTAATGGATACACTTATAGAAGATCGGAAGTTGTATGGTGTAGAAAAGAAACAGAAGTCGTTGAAGTATTTGAGGGCATTGAGGATGCCTGGTAGAGAACCGGTACCAGAAGTGTTGTTAGTGGCAAGTGACATGTTTAAGGTGAAGATCTGGTTACATCATGGTACATGTTGCTCGGTGGTGTACTTGGGTCCCAAAGTGGGAAAGAAAGAAAATCTTAAAAGTGTACACATACAGGTGCTTGGTGGTACACATTTTAACCCTTTAAGAAACGACGGAACGTTTAACAGTAATAATAGAAACATCATGGTTGATGAACTCCCATCTCAGGAAGAGTTACAGCAGGAGGAAGAGGAAGTAGAGGATTCCGAAAATGAGTTAAGTGAGGATCCTGGAAACAATTTGGTGCATTATGGTACAGATGAAGGTCTGGACATAAACTTGATGATGCGGGAGAGGTGTCATATATCACGGTTAAGTTGCAACCATGTATTGGGAGGTGTAGCTTGGCAGGAGGTTTGTATTGGTGAGGTACGCAAGTGTGCGTTTTTAGATACAGGTGCAGTTATAAGTCTGATACAAGAAGGTGTAGTTCAAGACCTGGAGAATTTCGAGCATATTCGAAGGAAATGGTCAATAAATTTGACACTTAATGGAGTCACTACAGGTATTGTGGAGTGTAACATGGCTGTAGAAATTGAAATTAGTACTTTGTATCGGCGGGTGGTGTTACCATTGGCTGTGGTACAAAATGGGTACATTCCAGCATGTATGCTGTTGGGTATGAACTATTTGAAGGAAGTAGAGGCTGAACTGGACTTTGGTGAAGGGATAATTTGTCACGGTGATGATGCAGATAATGTAAGTGATACATTTCTGACAACAGTGGGAGTGTATAACGTAATGGTTCAAGGTGGAGGTGTAGATAACATAATATCGGTTCATGACATCACTAGGCTGCAAGAAAGATCAGAGGTAGTAAGGACGCTGAGACAAAGGGTGAGAAGAAAGCAGTTAATAACGAAAGGAGATGTGCTGCTTAAAGAATTTTATCGGTATCGAGACGATTTTCGAATGAACGGGTCCATTTTGGTGAAAAGGATGGGAACAAAGTATTTTAGTGCAGTCATTGGGTTCCAACAGTTGGTTAGTGTGTGTGTGGTAACACATAGGAACATGGCGCACGTTGGAAGGGACAAGTTGATGGAATTGGTGTCCAAATATGTGTGGCACCCGAGAATGTCATCAGTGGTACAAGAGGTTTGTAGAACGTGCCCAAAGTGTCAGTTAAACAAAATCGACCACCAAGTAGTATTCCCACCTATGTGGAAGATAGAGGTCCGGAACCCGTTTGAGTTAGTAGCAGTGGATGTGATGGCGATGCCAAAGACAAGAAAAGGTAACGTGGCTTGCTTGGTCGCAGTGGACCATTGTAGTAAGTGGGCGGCGGTGAAACCGTTGAAGGATAAGTCGGCAGGAAGTGTGGCCGATGCTTTCGAATTCCAGATGTTACCAGCGTTTGTGCGGCCACCTTATAAAGTGTTAACGGATAACGGGGTGGAGTTTAGAAGTGGTAGGTTTGAGAAAATGCTTCAAGAGTATGGAATAGAACACATTTACAGCAGCCCGTATAAGCCAGCGAGTAACGGGGCTGTGGAGCGTGCAAATAGGACTTTTGCTGAATTCCTGAGGAGTATTATGGAGAAGAATATTGATTGGGACAGTTGTCTGCCAAGAGCGGTGCTGGTGTACAACAATACGAAGCACGCAGAGCTTGGAGTGTCCCCGGTGGAAAAATTGATGGTGGAGAAGCATGAGAAGGGTAAAGTGGTACCGATTCCGAGAGATCAGCAGGAGAAGTGGCGTGAAGGACACCCAAATTGGTTACCGTACGCGGTAGGGGTGAGAGTGAAAAGAAAAATTGTTACCGTGGATAGGAGTCTGAACAGAAAACTGAGCGAGAAGTATGAGGGTCCGTTTACAATAACTAAGGTTATTTCAGGAGGTATGTCGTATGACATTAAGGGTAAAACTAAGACTGCAAGAGCACATTACTCTCATTTGAAGGTTTGGGCGGATCCCCCAGAGTATTTGAGACAATACTTCAAGTGTGAAGAGGTGGATTGGGATCCAAAAGAACATCAGAGGTGGAAGAAGTGAAAGAGGTACCAGAAATGACAATGGAGTGTGTACCACGGTACAGGCAAACATCACCAGAGTTACAAATGCCAAAGAAGCAGGGATCGAAAATTAAAGAAGCTTGGCGTTTGTTGAAGCAGATGGCAATGAAAGAAGGAGGTAGCAAAAAGAGTGTATCGGTGCAAACGGAGGAATTTGTGGGTGAGACTAAAGGAACCCAAACGGAAGATTGCGATACGGTGCTTTCACCCATCAATGCTAGTGAGTACCGCGACTGGTTTGATGAAGAGGAGGTGGATGGTGGTATGGAAAGTGATTATGATATTAATAAGTTTGTAAAATCATTAATGTTTCCGGAAAATAGCTACTCGTTGGGAGTCCATATTAGTGACGAAAGTGGTGACGAAGTAGACTTCACTATGGAGCAGGAAGTGGAACCAACTATGAATCAGGAGGTGGACTCTAATAAAGTTCAAGAGGTGGACTCTGTCATACAGAAAGAAGTAGAGGAACCAGTGGTGGAGCAAGAAGAAGGTGTAGAAGAGGTCAACATCATGGTGACCAGTCCGGATGGTTCCGAATATAGACCACGGTCTATATATGATGAGTTATTGGAAGTGGGTGAGGTACCTGATGCAATGATGATAGGTACTGGACGTGAGGAGCAAGAAAAGAGTTTATCGGATTCAGATGTATATACGGTACCAATGACCAGGTCGCGAGGACCTGTGCCAGAACAACCAAATGTGATGAGGAGGGTCATTGAATATGAAAGGAGAACTGAGGCACGAAGAAGGGCATCAACTGGACAAATGAAGTGAGGTTCAGTGGTTATTTAGTGGTATTGGTTGTTGATTTTTTTTTTCTTTTGAAGATTGTGTTACAATCTTGGAGGGGGAGTTGTATGGTAGGTTGGTTCGTATGTCGGATTGGTTCATAAACCAACTGAATCCTCAAATGCAAATTGAATTACGAAAGATTTTGTGAGCGGAAGATTTTTATTCTTGATTGGTTTCGTGAAAGGAAGTCGCGAAAAAGTTCTGTCGTGAAAATAAGTCAAAATAAATATTCTTGGATTGTTTGTTACAAATTTGCATTTTGGCTTATTTAGTTTCATTGTTTGGAGGAAATTTATAACGAAGAGGTTTCAGTGGTAACCATCTTAGAAGTTTCGTGTCCCGTGAAATCGGAGCCTGGTGCAGAGCCTGGTGCAGAGCCTGGTGCAGAGCCTGGTGCGGAACCTGGTGCAAAGTTGGTGTGTGAATCCAGTGTTATTGGTGGAGACAAGTGTAGTGGCTCCAGAGTCATTGGTGGAGCTCCGGCGGTGTGAACACCACAAAAGAAGTAGTGGAGGGTGCCGATATAGCACTCCCTATAACAAAAGAAGTAGTGGAGGGTGCCGATATAGCACTCCCTATAACAAAAGTAGTAGCGGAGGGTGCCGATATAGCACTCCCTATAACAAAAGAAGTAGCGGAGGGTGCCGATATAGCACTCCCTATAACAAAAGAAGTAGCGGAGGGTGCCGGTATAGCACTCCCTATAGTAAAAGAAGTAGTGGAGGGTGCCGGTATAGCACTCCCTATAACACCGAAGAATCTGAGGGTGCCTTTGTAGCACTCACTACCATCCTGAAAGTCGTAGTCTGGAGTGAGGTGTGGAACACCGTCATTGAAGTCACCGGCGTTTATGGTCTGAGTTGGGGATCTACGGGATCCAACACTCAAAGTTACGTAATAAACAGATTCCTTAAGTACTTATATTCTATTTATTTCAAGAAACATTGACTTGTATACAGTGATAAACGTTAACGTGAATTTATAATTGTGTAAATATATAATGATAATATTTTGGGGATTTATATATATGTAGGTTTAATTATTTAGTTAGGTTAGTGAGGATATATAGGTGTATTGATACTTTCTGGTATTATATTAATGAAAAATCTTATCTTGTGTTTTTCTCTCGACCTTCCCCACTAGGGACGTGAACCCTTGCCTTGGCTCCGTATACCCTCCGTCAGCACGTATTGGTGGAGCCGGCAACAATATATATATATATATATATATATATATCATATATATATTAATATACTATATAATATATATATATATATATATATATATATATATATATATATATATATATATATATATATATATATATATATATATATATATATATAATATAATGTATATATATATAGTATATATATATATATATATATATATATATATATATATATATATATATAATATTATATATATATATATATATTTATATATATTATATATATATATATATATATATATATATATATTATATTATTATTATTATAATATATATATATATATATATATCATATATATATATATATATATATATATATATATATATTGAAGCTCTGTGGAATGTTGTTGTTGTTTGCAGACAGAAACTTCTTGTTTTAGGTTGTGAAACAAGGTAGCAATTTTGAGCATATATTTGTTGAGCAGGAAATGTAGCCTGTAACAGAAACTCCAGACGTCCTGGGTAATAAAAAAAATAAATAATAGCTATACAGATAAGATAATAAATAATGATCAGTAATAAAATAAATATAATATCGTGTTATTTAACATAAACAAGTAGGACTGCATCGGCTACTTGAATTTGGAAAAATATTTACAGAGGAAAGTTAGGCCTTGGTTTCCTACTAAGAAAAGCCCTGAGGAAGAATTAGGACTTGGTTTATGTTACCCAAGGCTGCTACCATGAATAGACGAGCTAAAAATAGATGGTAAATTATATAATATAAAATGTTACAAAACATCATAATACACATTATTTTGCCTCCTTTATTATTTATTTTTTTGCTAATATTTAAATATTTTTGGCTCACTGCACTCACCGCATAAAACAGGACAAAAGTTCTTTATAAAGATGTTATTATACTGCTTATCTAATAAATTAATTCAAAAATAAGATGACGAAAATCCGCGTGCTTAGCGTAAGATAAATGGCGGTTAGAAGAGCGAAATGAAGTGTTGCCATCTCAAATAAATTTCAATAAATTTTTGAACACAGTTTATAAATTACAGTGCGTAATTTTATTTTGTTTATTAGTGTTGCGTGCTATTATAGAGGTCATTCATGACCTCCATCACTACAGGTACTCCCCTGCAGTGCTGAAGGCACGATACCTTAATCAATAGCGCGCCGGTCACCCGAATATGTAACCTCTGCTCGTAGTCTAGTAGGAGCTTGGAATGGAGTCTGGACAGGATTCCCAGTTTGCGAACGCGTGATCGGGCGAGTAGAAAGTAGCCCGGGTGAGGCTGGAAGAAGAGAATCCTGGACCGGAGTGGAGGGAGGCAAGGATGACGATGACCGTGCGGGTGGAGTCTGAGCCGGTCGTATTGGTGCTGTTGGCTGAGGAGGAGGAGGGGAGGAGGATAAGGAAGAGGATCAGGAAAAGGGAGAGGAGGAGGAGGAGGAGAAGGGGAGGAGAGCTACGAGATGAGAGGAAAGATAATGCAGTGAGGAAGAGATACGGAAGCGTTAAAAGAACGAGTTGAAGATAAAGCGGTCAGGGTCCGAGACAGGAAGAGGATCTTCTCCTCGAAGAAGCAGGCTTAAGGCGGTCGATTGAACGACTTCTGCATGCGTATGGGACGTTTGATCGTGCACGAATTTCTTCCTTCTTGAAGTATCAAAAGGAAAAGGTCCGTCGTACTTAGGTTGGAGAGCGGTGCGGTGGAAGTCATGTCGAACGAAGACATGAGTGCAGGAAGAAAGGTCCTTATGGATATAGGAATGCACCTTGTGTGGACGAGAAGGAGTTGGTCTTCACGACGAAGCACAGCGCCTCAAGCGGGTAAGATAAGCAAGCGGGTCGGCAGTAAAAGGAGGAGAAAACCGAGAAAAGAAGTCACTGGTGAAGACGAAGAGGAGAACCATACACTAATTCATGCAGCGCGAACAGTGCAAATCCTCTTTAACAGCGGAGCGAATGAGCATTACGAAAGGGAGAGCTTCAGTCCTAATTTTCCGGATTGGGATGGCCAGAAGAGAAGCCTTTACTGACGGTGAAAACGTTAACCAAGGCGTTCCCTTGTGGGTGGACAGAAGTCGTATGTAATGTCTCCGACGCAAGAGATTCATCAAGTCTCTCCTAAGAAAAGAATTTCGAAAGGTCTACCTTGGTCTGTTGTGACAGAAAGCGGCACCCAAAGTGCGAAATCCAGTGAGCTAAGAAAGCTTTAAAGCTATGGATTCGCGTTGGGGACAGATAGAGGGAATAGCTCAGTCCATCGTGTGGAGCCGATCTATGCACGTAAGAATATACTTCTTACCATGGGAGGGAGGAGAGGTCCAACGGATGTCGATGTGGATCACGTTCAAAGCTAGCACCAAGGGGGTAAGAAAGTGCCTAGCGGGGACTTGGTGTGACGGTGGACCTTAGAACGCTGGCAGGGAAGACAAGTACGACACCAAGTTGCTACGTCGACATTCATAGCAGGCCACACAAATCGGGCAGCAACCAGTTTGTGGAAGCCTCAATGCTAGGGTGGGAAAGCGAGTGAAGATTGAGGAAGACAGCACGGAACGATGCAGGTACGAAAGGACGAGGAGAACCCTGAGACACATCGCACAAAAGTCTTCTCTATTCCAGTGAGTTGAAGCCACTCCCTCCAGCTTGAGAGAAGAGTCTTGTGGAAGTGTAGTCTGGCACGTTGCCATAGCGTCGTAGTCAATGTTGGGTAAGGCTGAAATCACGTCGATTTCAATGTGGGAGAGAGAGTCAGCAGTGAAGTTGTCGACACCTGAAATATGTCTGACATCAATGGTGAACTGTGAGACATACTCAAGGTGACGAGCTTCTCGAGGTGAGTGTCGTTCGTTTCTGGAGCACCATAGCGAAGGTAAGTGGTTTGTGATCAGCAAGTATGCGGAACTTACGGCCCTCCAGAAAGTAGCGGAAATGACGGACGGCGAGATACAACGCAAGTAACTCCCTCCCGAAAGCACTGTAGGGTGTCTCAAGAGGTTGCAACTTGCGAGAGAAAAAGGCGAGAGGAGACCACACTCCGTTCAGGTGCAGCTGTAGAACACCTCCGACAGCAAAATCGGAGGCATCCACCTGAACTCTGGTCGGAGCTGAGTCCTGAGGATGGACTAAGAGTGTGGCAGAAGCGAGCGCTTCTTTGGAAGCTTCAAAAGCAGCAGTAGCTTCGTCAGACCAGTCCACTATCGTAGAACTGCCTCGGTGCTTGGGGATGATGAGAGCGGTGAGGGGTCGAAGAATATCAGCGCCCGATTTAAGAAAACGATGGTAGAAGTTAAGCATGCCGAGGTACTGACGAAGCTGCGAATGGCCTCGACGCGCTCTGCAAGAGGACAAATACCATCAGCGGAGACAGTATGTCCTAGAAAGGTAAGAGAGGAGGCACCGAAAACACACTTTGCCGGGCTGAGACGAATGCCAAGACGGCACGTAAGTGTTGCTCATGCTCTGCAGAAGAGGAAGCTATGAGAAGGTCATCGAGGCAAGAAAAGGAGAAGGGGAGACCTCTAAGGACGTTATCAATGAACCTCTGGAAAGTTTGCGCTGCATTCCTGAAGCCGTTAAAGGCATGCGAGTGTACTGAGAGGCCAAAAGGGGTGATGATGGCCGTCTTCGGTATATCTTCGTCAGCGACAGGGATCTGGTGGTAGACCCTTACAAGATCTAGTTTGCTAAAAATAGTTTTAACAGCCAGATTAGAGGTGAAGGACTGGATGTGCGGGACCGGGTAGCGGTCTGGTATCGTACAAGCATTCAGAGCCCTAAAATCTCTCACAGGCTTCCAATCAGAAGCACCTTTAGGGACCATGTGGAGGGGTGAGGACCATGAACTCTTGGAGCTGGCATGTGCTCGAACTCCGCCTTGGCTGCCTTGAACTTATCAGGAGGCAGACGCCGAGCACGAGCGAAGGTGGGAGAGCCCGTAGTCTATATGGTGGCGCACAGAATGTTGAACAGGAGAAAAATCCTTCTGCAGGATGGTGAAGCAGGGGGAGGTACCAGAAGAAGGAGTAACAAGTAGATGCTTGAAAGAGCAGAAGAAACTACGGTACCTGCAGAAGTTAAAGAAGTAGAACCGTCAATCAATCTCCTGTTTCTTAGATCGACCATAAGGTCAAAATGAGACAGGAAATCAGTTCCCAAAATGGGTTGGGTCACGTCAGCAACCACGAATACCCAGGGGAATTGACGGCGGAGAAAGGTCTAAAGTGCACAAACGCTCACCATAGACGGGAACAGCGGACTTCTGGGTAGCATCTCGAGGTAGCAAAGAATACGAGGCTTCGGTGTCGATAAGGTAGAAGAGGTTTGTAGACCTGTTGAAAAGGTGCAGGACATCCTGAGACGAAGAACAAACGGAGGGGTGGCCAGCTGGATCCACCACCTTTATGGACCGCTGGCTAGGGGGTTTCCCGAAAAGGCATGGGTGATTGCACTTATTCGCCTTCATGCCAAACCGGTGATGGTAAAAACAATACCCATTTGGATATTGCTGAGGGCCTTGGGTGGGAGAACGGTCAGAGAAGCGCCTACCTGAAGAGGGGGGTTGTGGGATCAAGAGTCCCTTTGAGACGCGTAGCCCCATGGCGGGGAAAAAAAAAGGGCGGAAAAGAATGGGGCATCAGCTCCACTTGATGTCTGCCATGCCATGTTTCCAAATTGAAAAACGGGAGAAACAGGGGTCGTGAGAGGCGCTGGAGATGGATTCAGGGGTAACGAGGGATGGGGTGGGTACACCGGATAAGAGAAAAAGCAGCGGAAGAGGGAACCGGAAAGACCACAGAGGGGGGTGAAGAGAAGGTATAGGGAGAAGGAAGCGAAGAAGACGGGAGATGCAATGAAGCAGGAGGAAAAGGAAATGCCTGAGCTGCAGGAGAAGAGAAAACAGACACAGGAGCAGCGGTAGCCGAGATAGCAGGAGCATTAGAGTTGAAACGGCGTACGAAATCATCGGCTCTCTCTGCAACCTCCAGAAGAGTAAGTTTTGGATCCAACGATGCCAGGAAATACTGCACATCTCTGGGCAGTTTCTGGATAAATAGAGTGCGGACAAAACCTGACTCATGTGTAGTAGGGGGGCCACTCAGTAAAGAGAGCATCTGCATGCAAAACTCAAGCGCGAGCTCGGAAGCGGACAGAACTTGAGACGACGACTATCGGCGAAATTTACAGACTAGAATGCAGGAAACACTTTCAAGAATTGATAGGTTTGTGCCACGATAAATGTGGGTACCTATGACAAAAGTGAGATATAGATCTTCATGAAGAGAGGAAGATATAATATCTGGGGATGGCGGAGATGAGCAGTGAGGGGATTTGCGAGGGTATAAGAGATGGGAGATGGATTTTGTTTCTGATGTATATGGAGTGAGAGAAGGAATAAGAAAGCTTGGTGTCGGAATTATAGTGGGACCAAGACTGTCACCATGTATTTCAAGAGTAAAAATTATAATGAGAGGTTGATTGATGTGCGTGTTGAAGATAGGACGGATAAAATATAGAATTTCCAGGTATATGCACCCACAACAGGGGCATCAGAGAAGAGGAAAAATATAGATTTATGGAATTGTGGAAGAAGAGGTGGGGATGGAGGAGAGGGGAGAGGTGCGTGTTGATTTTTGGGAGATTTAAACGTAGAGTAGCAAAAGAGGGAATGGAGAGAGTATTGGACCATTTGAGAGGAGACAAGAAACATCGGAGGGAGACGGCGTTGATCGGATTTTTTTTGTGTGAGAAACGATCTAAAATTAATGAACACGTTTTTCAAGTATAGAGAGTCGCATATCTTTACGAGGTATAGATGGAATCAGGTAACAAAAATCGGTGATAGACTTCATGATAGTCTCCGATAAAAGGATGATAAAGAATGTAAAGGTGATCCCGGGAGTGTCCTTGGATGCGGATCATAGACTGTTGGTGGCGAATATGAAGATAAGAGGGGAGGGAAGAGTAAAATGGCAGAAGAGGGTTCCCAGCCTCGAGAGCCAAACAAGAAACGAGACGAAATTATGAAAGGGAAATGCAGGAAACCCTAAAGAATGGAAGAAGAAAACGAAGACTTGCAGGATGTCATCAGGGAAGTGGCAGAGGAAACTCCTTGGGTAAAAGATGGGTAGGAAGTACTAGGAAGAGACATACATCATGGTGGAACGAAGAAAGTGAAAAAAGCATTAAGCAAAAAAACAGGGAAAATGAGGAAGTGGTTGAAAAGAAGAACAGCGGCAGCAAGAGAAGGAAGTATGTAAGGCCAAGGAATGAGGCAGAGAGAATAAAGAGGAGAACAAAAAAGATGGAGAAGAGAGAATGGCAGGAGAAATAACGAGATGTGGGCGAAGGGAAAAGCTATTTAAGATGGCGAGGGCGTATAGGAAACCAAAAAAGCGTAACTAGAAATATAAAAAATAGAAACGGAGATTCTTGTGAGACCGGGAGAAAGAAATGATAGATGGCCGAATACTATGAAGACTGCTAAATGTGTAGAATACAGAGAACAAGAGGAAAAAGCTGCAGATCAGATGAGGGAGGCAGGAACAGGAGGAATAAAGGCGGAGAGTAACGGTGAGAAATATGAAGAAGCTATAAAAGGACAGAAGGGTAAAGCTCCAGGAGAGGACGGAGTGGCTGTGGAGTTGGTGGTGGAGGGATGAGAGAGCTGAAAGGAGAATCATCATTTGATGAACAAGTGTTTTGGAGAGAGGGAAGGTGGGGCAAAGCAATAATATTACCGATATATAAAGGTAAAGGGAGATGCTGGTAGCTGTATATTATGAGAGGTATCTCACTGATAGACCATCTGACGAAAATATACGAAAGAATATTGAGAGGAAGTTGAGAGAGAAGGTAGAGCCGAGACTCGAGAAACAGTAGGTATGAGAAGGGGTAGTGAAGAGGAACGAGGACCTCTTTTTCACACACTGAGAAGGTTCTCGGAGAAGATGCTGAATAATGGCAAGAGATTCTTGTAGCCTTTCATGATCTGCAAAAGGCATTCGATTCGGGTGCCAATGGAAAGCCTTCTGGATGAGCTTATGGAGAGGAATTTATGGAGTGATGGGTAGATAGAAGGCGAATAAAAGTATGTATGAAGAAAATGCAGTGAATTTATTTACTTTTGAGTGTGAGAACGATAGATGGTTTGAGTGAAAACAGGAGTGAAGCAGGGGAGTGGTTTTATCGCCCCTGCTGTTTATGTATTTAAGACGACGATGGTGATAAGGAAAGTGGAAAGAGAGCTGGGAGAATCGAAGGGGACAGTAATGGCATATGCGGACGATCTGGCATGTTGGAGCGAGAGAGAGGAGACGATTCGAGAGGTTGTGGAGTTGTTGTTTACAGAGGAGTTGGAGGAAGCAGGGATGAAGATGAACATCCAGAAGACAGAGATATTTACATAACCGGAGGATAATGAGGAGGGGATGAGAATGATGGTGAAAGAGGAGGAGAGGTGAAGGCGGTAAATACTGCATTATCTCGGAGGGTGTTTTAACAGAAGGGGAGGAGTGGAGAGAGATTTACAACAAAATGGAAAAGTATGGATTAGTTATGAAGCGGTATCCCACATGATGAAAGATTGAACATCGAATAGAGGTTAAGTGATTTTTAACAAGCATACTGATCCGACACCTGCTGTACGGAGCGGAACACATCAGCACAAACCGAGAAGAGAGTGAAAGATAGAATACAAGCGGCTGCAGATGAGATATTAGAACTATGAATGGAAAGAGTAGGAGAGACAGAATAAGGAATAAAGTTATTAGAGAAGATATAGGTGTGAGAAGATGACATTTAAATTGTGGGAAGATTGAGATGGTGGGGCATCTGGAGAGGATGGAGCGAGAGAGTGCGAAAAAGATGGGAATGGAACCAGATGGCAGAAAGACAAAGGGGAAGACCGGAAGATAAGATGGCGGAATCGGTGGATGGACTCTCTGGAAGATGTCAAGTCCACAATATGAGAGCGCTGAAGAAGAAGGAATAGTGCCGGAGAGGGACGTCTGGAGAAATGCTTGCGCGGCTGACAGGAAGAAGAATCCTTCCTGGGAGAGGAAAGAAGAAAAAAGAAAAAAGAATATATATATATATATAGTATATTATATTATATATATTATTATTTGTTAATATATATATAATATATTATAATATATTATAGATATATATAATATATATATATATATATATATTTATATATATATTATATATATATATATATATATATATATATATATATATATATATATAATA
>JABUQX010056653.1:0-7500 GCA_015478945.1 Trachelipus rathkii
TTGTGTTGTGTTTTTGATTTGCTTTGATTATTTATTATAGTATTATGGTATAGAATTTATTTTATATATTGTAAGTTATAACATATGTTTGTATATTATAGATATATGTTTTAGTTTATATATTATATTGATTTAGATTATATTATATAGTTTTATATAATGATTGATGATTATTAATATTTAGTTTTAGATTGTATGTTATATTATATTGTTATTTTATTATTTTATATTGATTATTAGGTTGATTGGTGTTACCGGAACCAGATTTTTTTCCGGCCGGAATCTCGCTGACGTTCCTTATGGATACATTGGTGTGAAAATGTTTCTCTGTTTGTGTCTTTTCTGGTTCTTGTTTTTGTTCCGCCTTGTGGTATCCGGAACTTTTTTTGACGTCATAAAAATAAACTACTGCCTTTTTACATTTAGCTGCGTTCTGTAGCCGCCGGTCTAGTCCTGCTGAGGCCCACGCGCAATGGCATTCTGTGCCAGTGAGTCCTCCGTTTTTGCCATCATTTACCATCGTATACGTCACAGTTGCAGGTGTGGTGTCCGTGGATTTATTCTCGTTCGTATTCGAGGATTTTTTAATATAACGTGTACTGCTCAAAAAATCTGGTTGTGGTTTTGCAATCAACCTTATCAAATACATGGTGTGTGGTATAGATGGGCTTGTGTCGCAATAATTTTATATTTAGGTTTGTATTTATATGTTGATACTTATAGTTGATGTCGTGATATTCTTTTCTGAGTAAAATTAATATTGTTCATCTAAAATAAGAGTTATTGCTTACAATGCCAACTTGTATCCAGGGCGGCCGGGCCGTTTCCAGTTTGAGTACTAAATTCTGTTTCTCTTGATTGGTTAATTTGTATTTGTTTTCAATCGAAAGCGTTTCCGAGTCTTATTTTTTCTCCCGGGCTGACTAGTGCGTGCGTAAACGTCTATTTTTACTAAACGTCTGATTGTAACAATGTTGGAGTCGCTCTGGAATGTATCTTTCATTTCGTGCATAATCCTATACTGTAGCTTAGCTGGTCAAAAAGCCATTTGGGATTAGCGGTGGAGCAATAAATATTGAAGAAAAGAAATACTTATGAAGCGGCGTTTTTCCCAGGAAGGCTCCGGATGCGCCGGTTTGTGCACGACCCGGAACCGTCTTCGATTGAAAATATAATTACATTAACCAATCAGAGAACAGGAAAATTTTGAGTACCTGATAACGGTCCTAGTCGAGCCCGTTTCTTTTTTGTTTCGGACAGCTTGGCAATTGTAAAACAATTACTCTTATCATGGCGTATTTATCGGGGGGGGGGGGAGTGTTCCCGCAGTGGGTTCCATTTTGTCCCCCCTTAAATCTTGGCGAAATAAAAAAATGAACTTTATATTTTTGCCCAGACTGACTGTTTTAAGGTGTTTATATGTGGGTAAAAACTGAAATAAGTACATCATATTCGATAGATAATGAATTAGTAATTATTAATTACTAAACGATTTATAAATTATAATGTATTTATATTATATTTATATTTATTATAATATATAATGTATATATATTTTAATATTTATATAGTGATAATATATATATTATATATTTTTTATTTATATTTATTTATTATTTTATTATTGATTTTTATATTTTTATTATATATTATATTTTTATTAAGTATGTAATGTATATATTTATTTTATTAGTTAGTATATTGTATATTATATTCTCGATATATTCTATGTCCTTGTCCACTCCCTATAAATGTAATATGACCTGCCTACGGCCCATGACCCTATACTTTATTATATGTGATTTGACTATTTTATGAAATGATACGTAAATTATATTAGTATCCTTAAGTTATATAAAGTTAACTATAATATAATTAATAAATTTTTGGCTCAAGCCATTTTTTCTCGATATATATTTTTTTGCTTAATAATAGTGTATTGTTTGTTTAACAATTTTGTTATTTATTCCGTGTCTGCTGCATGGCCTCGCCGTTTTATTGTAATTCCCTATAATCGAGAATATTTCGCCTGACTGTGCGTTTACTGGTTGTTCGTTTGTTGTCTTGTTAGAAGTCTGCGCTAAACGGTGTGCTCTTGTTGTCGGAATATCTGATTGCATTTGTGCGCTTCTGGTGTGGTGCCCGCCCGTGTTGCTTTTGCTTTTTTTGAGTCTGTGGCTTTCTGTTTGAATAATCCATATCTATATAAAGTTTCGTACTGCGTCTTCAATAGTTGTGAAAAATGCTTTTTCTCGGATGCTCGGTAACGTGTTTGAGTGTATTTAAGAGATGACGTTAACTCCACCTAACATGTAGTGAATCTTATTTTTCCTAGGGAGACAGCTAAAAAATTTGAGTGTAAAAAGATGCTTTTTAGCAGTAATGGAAATTATGGAATCTTGCCTGAAACTATAAAACAAGGAATGGGATACATCTTATTTAAATCATAGGAATTTCTAATATTTAAATTTAATTTTCTTTTATATAATATATAATATAATATAATATGTGATTTATTAATATAATATGTATAGTACAGTATACATTATTAAATAATTTTGGAATAATGATAATAATAATAATAATAAATTATATAGATTGAATAAATTAAGATATATAATATATATAATATATAATAATTAATTAAATATACAATTAATAATAATTATAAAATAATATGTAATAGATATAATAATACTAAGTTATTTATATTATAATTTGTATAATTATAATAATAATCGAATTACTGATGATTTTAATATATATTATTAATAATAATATATAATTAATAATAATGAATTAATAATAAAATGACATGATTATTATTGTAATGAATAATAATAATAATAGTAGATATATAATTAATAATAATAAAATGATATATAATTAATGAATAATAATAATAATTAATACATAATAAATAATATTAATAATATAATTAATAATAATAATAATTAATAATTAATAATATAATAAAATAATTAATAATTATATTTTATAATTTATAATATATAATTATATAATATATATTATAATTATAATTTATAATATAATATTATATTATAATTTATAATTCTTATATATAATAATAAGATATAATAATAATAATAATGAATAATAATAATAATCAATACCCTGTACAAAATTTTTATTTATCCCTGTTTAGATTTAGGCAGTGGTATGGCTACAATGAAATGATCAAATATTTTAAATTAAACAGTTTTTGTTTTACGTACTTTTTTTTTAAATAAAAAATCATGATTTTTTATTTTATTTTTTTATTTTTTTATGACCATCTTTTTTCTAAATTAATAATTAATCTTAGCTATTACCTAATTAATAACAAGTTTAGTAATCATCTATATAATAAGTATATTCATCAATGTTGTTCATATGTCATTTTTAATAAAGTAGAATAATATAAATTAGATGTACTGGATTTTTTATTACTCAGTAAATATAAATAAACTTATTTTATTTATTTTTATATATACTATTTATATTATTATATATATATTTTATATTTTAGTATATATTGATTTTATATATTTATATATATATATATTTATATATATATATTTATATATAGATATGATGTTTATTATATATATTATATATTATATTATTATTATATATATATTGTATTTGATATATATATATATTATTACTTATTATATTATATTAATGATATGTATATATTATTATATTATATTATATTATATATGTTATATTATTGTTTTATATATATATTTAATTATTATATTTCATGTTTTATATTATTATATTTGTTTGTATTTATATATATTATGTTATTTTTTATATATATTATATATTTTGTTTTATTTATTTATTATGTATTTATATTTATATGTTAATAGTTTTTGTATTTATATTATTTATTTATATTAGTATATTATTTTTATATTATATTAATTGTAATATATATATATTATTATTATTATTATATTTATTTATGCTTTTTATTTTAGTTAGTGATATATTGATGTAATATATATATATTATTATATATTAATATTATATTATTATATTTATATTATATTATATATTATATTATTATATATTGATATTTTTATGTATATTTTTTTATATATATATATATTATTTATGTATTATATATTTTTGTTGATGATTTTTTATATTATATAATGTAATATAATAGAAACAGCTTAAAGAAACTAAATAATTTATTTATATGCAAATCTTATAATTAATTAGGCATTTAATTAGGATTTATTAACTAATTTCATTTCACAAAGCTTGGAAAAAGGGAATAAAACGCCTCCATATTTTGTCTAAAAAATATAATAAAAATATTAATACCATTTAGTTCTTCATAAACATTTATCCTCCCTTATCCCTCTAAGTCTCCGTTGTGGATATTAAAGCTATACCGTTTGAGTGTGAAAATATTGTTTCATATTTTAAAGTTTTTGAAGTATAGAGTCGAAGGTCATTTTTATTCTTATGTATTTATATTTTGTTCATTATTTCGAAGTCGGCCTGTTTACCTACCAGATGAGATATAAAAAACAAATGGCTTCATTTTTTTAGGGGCCAATTCAAAAAGATATAAAAAGAAAATCAAAAAGCAAAGTTACAAAAAATTAAAATACCATTCTGAATATATAAATAAAAGATAAAATAAAATAAATTGCAAAAAAAAAATAAAATGAGATACCCAAGGAGTAGATAATGAAATGAAAAGAAAAAAAAGAAATATTTGGTGAGCTAAAAAGGCAAAAGCGTCAATTACCGATAACGATGTTTTCTCAAAAAAGCAGCCAATACAACCTACAGATTCTGGACTGCCTTCATTCATCTCTTACACCTTCAACTTCATTTACAAATTTGAAAGAAACTATTTTTGTGCTCAATTGGCTAAACTTTAAAATTTGACATCCCGGTCCTCAGGCTATTCAATTAAATTTATAAAAACAATTTTATCTCCAAATATTTTAAAGGCAAAGTGTACATTGTAGCTTATTTCTTCATTTTTCAGAAGCTCAAAGACATTTTTGGCTCATTTTAGTATGTAGAGTAATGCTACTGTAATGTAATAACGCAGTTATACCTCCACTTAAATCTATAACCTCAGCTCACACTGCTAAAATTACAAGCGGGTAGCTATAAATAGATATTACTGAATGCTAATATCTTATATAACACGAATAAAAAAATTACACAAAGTAAAAAAAAATGTTTCATTGATTAATAAGCGATAAAGAGGTTGTACAAAAGTGAAATTGTGAGTGGATTATATAGTGGAAGGTATAGTAGAGACATCAAAGTTTAGTTTGGAAAATATAAAGTGTTAAAATATTGTAGGCAGGTGTAGCATCATGAAATCTCGTTAAATAAGGAATGTAAAATTCCATAGTATTTTCTATTATATATTTATGCTACAAATTGTTTAGTTATAATAATGATATCACTGGTTGTATTTTCCTTAAAACCGTTAAGAAATATGTAAAAATGGTGATTTAGATAATTAAGGTTATCGGATATATACCTGAGCTCGGGAAACTACCAAGTATACATAAGTATTACCCTATGTCCCTCATAATATATACCTATGAAACTTATTATCTCATAATTCCAGGAGTATCCGCAGCTTCCGAGGAGCAGTTTTCACCGGCCGCTAAGGTTTATCAATTAATCTTATCTCTACCAGTAAGAGGGCTAACATAAGTATAAAGTATGTTTAATAATAGTTTAATATAATAAATTATTATATATATTTTAAAGTAAATTATTTAAAATATATAATATTCATAATAGCTTATACGTTCCTATATGTCATGGTGAACTTACGTTAAGATGATTGAAATTTTTTATACGTACTATAATAAATATATTCATTTATACTCTGAACGAGTGTATCTCAGAATAGGAACGAAATATAGCTATTATTAGATATTATATATTATAGATATATATATATATTTATATAATGTAAATTAATTTATTATTAATTTTTTAACTACTTTAGGATCTAATTTGAGATTTTCTCTATATATTTCATCTCAAAGGCTCCTACTATTATATAATATATTAGTATGTAAATATATGAATGTTATATTATATTAATATATTATAAGTTTAATTATTTATATATGTACGTAAAATAACAGTGATAATCATAATATAATCATAATTATATTAGTAAAATATTATAAGATAGTTATGTTTTCTTTTACCTTATTATAATATTCTTTATATATATATTTTACTTATTATAAACGAAAAAATACATATATCACTCAAAGATATTATTCAGATCATAATCACCCAAAGAAACTGTGATAAATGATATAATATAATAAAAGTATAGAAAAAATTGAGTTAATCATATTTAATTTGGAATATCTATATCTTAGTTTTCAGATTAGCTCTTTAATAATAATATCACTAATAATCCTAATAAAAAGGTATATATCCCGGTAATGATAAATTGTATAAATAATAACATATAATAGTATAATTTTAATAAAATAAAATTTAATAATTTTATATAATATATATATATATATATATATAATATTATAATATAATATATATATTATATTATAATTATATATTATATAATTATATATAAATAATATATTAATAATTTATTATAATATAATTAATATATAATATATATATATTTAATACCCATATGTATTTATATATAATATGATATTATAAATCTATATTAAAATACTAAGATATTAGTATAATATAACTAAAAATAATACATGATTACATGCTCAGTATATATTTGCTCATACAGTAACTAGATAGGCCCTAAGAATCTCGAATAAACTCGATAAAGAATATTATTAGACTCAGTTAAAAGCTTCTCTTTTTGGATAAAAAGTACATACTGCACTAAATATATAATATATATATAGTTATATATATATATATATTATTAATATATAATATTAATATATTAATTATATATATTATAATTAATTTAATTAATTATATATAATATTAATTATATAATTAATATTAATTATAATAATATATAATAATATATATATATTATATTTAATATAATTATTAATATAATATATATATATATATATATATATTATATTAATTATATAATATAATATATATATATTATATATATCATCATTCTCTTTTCTATACTAACTCAAGCGCTGAGATTATGAAACACAGCCCTGTCTCTGAAAAGTTACTCCTCCATTGGGATCTATCTCTCTAAGTTAGTGAAATCCTTCACTTCATTCCACCTTCTTGACAATAGTATCTTTCCTTCGTTTATTCGCTATCGATGCTGCAACCTACCATACCCCCCATCATTCTTACTTGGTCATCCCTAACAGAGTCTTCCTCTATCTTCCTGATTGCCATGATATAAGAATTCTCTGTACTAAGAGGTATTATTACTCTCCTTACATTTCTAATATATTGCTCTCAGGTCAAAGATAAAGTCGGTTCTATGGTAGCTATAAGCAGCGGGAGTGC
>JABUQX010056653.1:12500-17500 GCA_015478945.1 Trachelipus rathkii
TTACCAAAACATGTGTCGGAAATGGCTTGCCAAATTTTTAATATTTCGGTTAACTTTTATATTAAGGATACTAATAAATCGTATCATTCATAAAATAGTAATATATAAGTATTAAAAGAGTCAATGGGCTGTAGGCAGGATTTCATTTAAGGGGTGGCAAAGGTTGATATATATATAGTATATATTATATATATATAATATATAAGATTATAATATATATATTATATATATTATATATATATATATAGTATATATATATTATATATATATATATATTATATATATATATATTTATATATATATATAATATATAATATTATAATTCCTTTGTAATTAATAATTACTACTTCATTATCTATCGATTGATGTATTTTTTTCAGTTTTTCCACTAAATAAACCCTTAAAAACGTCATCTGGTACGATTCTAGGTTCATTTTTTTATTTCGCCAAGATTTAAGGGGGGACAAGTGCCCCCTGCCTCCCCCCCCCCGTATACGCCCATGATAAGAGTATTGTTTTACAAATTCCAGCTGATCCGCCGGGCCGTTTCCAGGTACTCAAATATCCCTGTTCTCTGATTGGTTAATGTAGTTTTTTTCAATTCGAAGCGTTTCCGAGTCGATTTTGCACACGGGCTTGCACTCGGCGCTTTCTGGAACGCAGCCTATAGTATATTCCTTTTTTACTTAATAAATTTATTGATCCGCTTATCCAAATTTTGGCTTGCAGAACTAAGAGCTCACAGTATGGATATGACAAGATGACAGATACTTCAAGAGAGACTCCACTTGTTAATCAGAAAAGTTTTAAGTAGAAAATAGCTGCGTTTCCAGAAGGCCCTAGTGCAGCCCGTGGGGAAAATCGAATCGGAAACGCTTCGAATTGAAAAAATTACATTAACCAATCAGAGAACAGGAAATTTAGTACTTGGAAACGCCTCCGAGCGCGCCCCTCGATCAGCTGGCATTGTAAGCAATACTTTTTATTTATAATTACAATTTTAGAAATGATACTATATATTAGAACCCTGACACAAAAGTTAACTAAAATAATAAAAAAATTTTGGCAAAGCCATTTCCGACACATGTTTTGTTTAAAAGATTTGTTTGTAAAACCAAAGTATTCTTTGAGCAGCCCTCCCGTTTATTAATTCTCGAAATCGAGGGATTTATCACCGGGCGCCTGACTGTACGTTTACGTGCACGTACAAGTGCCCGCACGGGCTCTGGAAACGATGCATGTGCGCCTGTGTGCCCCCGGGGGACTGCAGTCCGGGCTTTGGAAAACGCAGGCCTTATGAAGTGTAGTGAATTCAAAAAGTTCCGGTCCGGCCGGAACCCGGCGGGAACTTTTTCAAGTTCCGGAAAGTTCGGTCGGCCGGAACCAAAAAATTTCTGGGTTCCGGTTACATCCCTAACTTATATATATATATAAAATATAATTATATATATATATATATATATATATATATATATATATATATATAATATATATAATTATGATATATATATCTATATATAATATATATATATATATATATATATATATATATATATTTCTGGTGCGTTTGTCTGTGTGCTTGTATTTATAACATTGGCAAATATGTCAGGTTCAAGAGTGGGCCAACGTGTTGTTATAAAATTATCGCCGACGGAAGAGGAAAGGGAAATGGAGTATCGAAAACCAATTAACGATTAGATCGTGATTGGCTCATGAGTCGCCGAAACTCTGTTTCGGTCGCGTTGTTTACCGACGCAAAAACCGCGCCGATTTATCCGCGGAATAAATTTCTCGCGAGCGCCATATTTATTGTCTCTTTCGATTTGAGGACAATCCGCTCCGCTGCTCCGTTTAATGCCTCTAGGAATGTGGCTGAAGAAGGGGGGGAAACAAATTTATGGTTGTGAATGGCTTTTATAATCTCTATATATGCTTCTTACACCTGAACTTTAATTTTTTTTGGAACTAGATTCCTCTGACATGTTCAATTTCATTCCTATTTAAATAGCAATTATCAAAAGCTCTGTAATAAACTTTGGAAACTTTAATAGATTTAGTTGGTTACGTGTCTTCTTATATAATTGCATTTTCGGATTATTTTCTTACTTTCATACTGTATTATTATTATTATTATTATTATTTTTATTATTATTATTATTATTATTATTATTATTATTATTATTATTATTATTATTATTATTATTATTATTATTATTATTATTATTATTATTATTATTATTATTATTATTATTATTATTATTATTATTATTATTATTATTATTATTATTATTATTATTATTATTATTATTATTATTATTATTATTATTATTATTATTATTATTAAATAATTATTATTAATTAATTTATTATTAATTATTATTAATTTATTTATTATTATATTATTATTATTATTATTAATTATTATTATTATTATTATTATTATTATTATTATTATTATTATTATTATTATTATTATTATTATTATTATTAAAGTCTAAAGTTTGGTTATAAATAAATTTAATAATAGAATTCTTATTTAAAGTTTTGATTAAGTAAATAAGTACAAATGAAAAGTTTCGAAATTTTATCGAAATTTGAGAAAGTTTTTTTTTATAAGAAAAGTTGGTTAGGACGAACACTCAATTAAAACAATGAAGAAATAAATTAATAAATAAATAAAATTATTAAAGTTTTATATTGTAATATTAAAAATAATGTTAATGAATATTAAATAAGTAAATACATAAGTAAATAAACAAATAAATACATAAATAAATAAATAAATAAATAAATAAACAAATAAATAAATAAATAAATGCTATTAATTAAAGTTTTACATTTTTTATATTACAAATTATGTTAATGAAATATTAAATAAGTAAATGCATAAATAAATATATAAATAAATAATTAATAATAAATAATTAAATATTTTCTATTCGTTAAAGTTTAAAATATTAATATAAAAACTTAAGTTAATGAAATATTAAATAAATAAATAAAATGTAATTATTAGTCATGTATTAATTAATTAATATAAAAATAAATTGATTAAATATTAAATATAAATATTAATGTTAGATTTTAATTTTAATATCTTTTTTGATAGGAAGTGAAAGCAGATTACGAATTTTTAATTTTGAAAGGATTTTTTTCTTTTTTTAAATAAAAATTAAAATATAACTTTAGGTTTCTGAAAATTAAAAAAAAGATAAAAAAAAAATCATTCTTTCAGGTTAGTTGTATTAATAGAACCAAATTTTGTGTTGCAGTTATTTATACAATATGACAGAAACGTTATTATTATGAAGCAGGGCTGTGGAACCGGTAAATTTATATAATACAAACACTCTCTGAAAACCAGAATTGTTTGCTAAAAACTTGCAATAAACATGAAGATGAGGTTGAGCAGAATAGTTGCTATATGAGGGTAACTTGTTGGCGTCACCTTGTGCCTGGTATGTCAAAGCCTTCCTTTGAGAGAACATCACGATGATGTAACTTCGAGAAACGGAGGAAATTTTTTGAAAATTAATAAGGTTTTGCCAAATATGACAAAAAAATTTCATCATTTCCAGCGACATCCAAATTATTGTAACAAAAAATTAAGAAAGAAATCAAAGACATAATAGTTAATCTATTATTCAAAGTAATAGTTAAAGAAGTTTGTTTACGTGAATTTTTCTCGTTGATCATGTCTAAGAAATTTCAAGCAAGAACAATTATCAGTGACCATAAGATTCGTTAAGGACTTAGGTGTTAAAGAGCGATTCCTGAGTTTCCTGAAGTGATCCACCTCTAGGAATGCCAAGGGATTTAAATTAACTAATTTTAAAATTTTTAAACAAAGTAAAGTTAACTGGGATACTCAAAATCGCACAATATAACGACTGATTCAGTGTCAGGTCAAGGATTTACCAAGTTCTCCAAGCAAAACTAAATGAAAACCACCTCCAAAAGACAAGACCCACCTACATTCACTGTTTAGCTCATATATTCAACATTGTAGTCGTAGATTCTTGTTTGAAAGTTTAAACTGATATTGAATTTTTCAATTAATTGAAAGCCTCACATGTTCATACCCATCTTCAGAAAGTTCGTACATTTATAACATCAAAACAGGCTTTTGAAGTAGAAAGTTTGAGCTAGCACTTGAAGGATGCCTCATGAATTTATGAAAAGCTGAATGAGATTCTGGAAGAAATCAATAATGCTCATGAAAAAGATTCAGTGGAGACGATTGGGATTCTGACTTGCATCACAAAACCAAATTTTATTGTTAGTTTATTAGAGTTTCACTCAGTATTATTATACTTACGAATGTGTTGAGTAAGTATTTTAAACGTAAGGATGCAACTCTTGGTCAAACGAGTGAATTAATAACGGGCACTATTGCTACTTTAGAGAAGAGCAGAAATCAATTTGACGACCTCTGGAACGAAATAAAAAACTTTGCAAAGAAACATAAAATTTCTCTAAAGCTGTTGGTCTTTAAAAAATGAAAATGGCCTGATTATAATAATGAAATATTGCTTGACAGAGTCGACTCTCGCCAAGGGTAACCTGGTGGAAATGTCATTAGACACAAACAAACCTTCTGAATATTGGAAAACAAACGTCTATTATTAAGTGGAGAATGTTATAAGTAACTTAAAAAAGAAAAAATATTGAAAATCTGCCTTTAGCACAGTCATTCGACTCTTTTCTAAAGTTGGATTTAAACCTAGAAGAAGATTTTGTAGAAAGTTATAAGAACGTAATAAATATCGACACTTCCTCCTTCAAGGCTGAAACATTGGTCATTCAGATTTTCTAAAAAAATAAAGAATGGGGTGGCATTTCAAGAAATTCGAAGTAGATGTCTGATGAGACTTGGACCTCAATTCATACAAACTTTGCCTGTGAACTCGGTTGACCGTGAAAGAAATTTTATCCTATCTGTGACGCATTAAGACATAGCTAAGAACAACGACAAACCATGACAGGCTCTTAAATTTTTC
>JABUQX010056654.1:0-47500 GCA_015478945.1 Trachelipus rathkii
GGTCTTCTTATAACTTTAATTTCTGCGACATTCGCGGTTTTCAGCATCATTGGTGTCAAAAATGATGTATTGCTTCAATTAGGAGGCTCGTTTTGTTATGTAAGTTTTGAGAGTGGTTTGTTTATACAGAAAGATTCGTGAGTTTTCTAAGGTGTAGGTGCTTCTATGGTTTAATTTATAGGTGTATGCTGAGTGGATTCTATTGTTATTTGGGAGGCCTCATGTATGGTTTGAGGGGCAGAGTTATCGGGTGTCTGTAAGCATCATCATTTTGTGTTGATATTGGTCTGCGATGGAAAGTCATGTGTTTTCTCCAATATAAGAGTATTACAGTTAAAAGCAAGGGAACTTGTAGATATCATCCACATGACAACTATAATTAACATAGAACACACTTACACCTGAAAAACTTTCACGAATCTTTTTGTATAAACAACACAAAAACTTGTAACTCACAACTAAAAAAACGATCTCCAACTATCCCATCTATGGATGAGCAATATCTTAAACGTCCACACTATTTTTTAAGAAAATATAAATTTCAAAAAACTTTCTAATATTACTTGTTTTTTAGGAATTCGTCATTATAATAAATTATTTAATTTTAGATTTTATAAAATTTAGATTCTTTATGTAACACATCAGACTGAAAGCTATAATCTGAAAAGACTCATCTACTAAATGAAATTAGACATATATCCCTAATAAATATTAAAGAATCTCTAAAACCCTTCTCTTTAGTCATTTTTTACCTTTAAAGAACATTTACCATTATAAATATTATAAAGCGTCTTAAGCTTTCCTTAAATTTACTATATATAATATATCTATAATAATACTATTTGTTAGTTATCATACTGTACTCAATTATATAATATACTATACTCTTACTATAGGACTATAGTAGTAGAATTACATATAAGTATACGTATAATTAAATATATACTATATATAAATTACCATAATACTATTCACGATTATATGTATATATAAAAATACTAAAAATTATAATCAAAATATAATATTTATATATATAATATTTATTTATTATTATTATTATATTATATGTACTATTATATTTATTAGTATGAATAATATATATTAATCTGCTAGTATACTATATATTCATAAGTAACGCCTTATTATTAAAAAGTTCTTATTAATTACTATATGTTATATTATAAAGTATTATACTATTTTTTTATATAATATAGAGCAATATATATATCATATATATAAATCATAATTATATATTATATATATACATATATTATTATTTATACTTATCATAATATTAATATATAAAATAATTATATATATATTAACGTAATAAAAATAAATGATTACCTACTTGTGATACTCTATATAGTATATATATATAATAAATTCTTTACGTCTGTTTAAGAAAGTTCGGCGAAAATTTACAGATAGAAAATTTCTATCTTTAATTTTTTTGTTTTCCTATATCTAAGGTTTCTTTTAAATAATAAAGCACCTTTACAGCTTAATTTTAAACCTCTTGATGTATTCGATCTATATATGTATTCAAATAATAGATGAAGTGTCTATAAATTATCTTAAGTATACCTCTTATGTAGCGTTAATTGCCTTAATAATGAATTACAACTGCAGTAATCAGATGGTCAATAGATATCCTTTTTCAAGGCATATTTCTGAAAATTTTCGCTTAAGGAGATGACTTTTAACCAGGTTTTTAGTTGCACTCCTTCAACTTCGTTCACATCCAATTCGGCAGTATATCATAAAGGGAAACTGTAAGCATCATATTTTGATTGGTGCCAATAAGTCTCTCTCATCTGTCTATTCTAAATGTACAAGCACTCGTTTTGCCGGATTGGCTGGTCAAATCTTGGCGGAAAGATCAATTCACGAATATCATTTGCATAATTCACGGATATCGCATGATATCACAAAAATGGTATATCAATTGCCAAATTTGCTCGATCGCTATTGTTAGTCTTTTTTGTATTGTGACAAAGTCTAGTAAAACGGATTCAGCCATTATATTCTTTCGGCATTGCATGAAACCCAAAGTTTTCTCCTATTTACTTATGAATCCGCATTAGAGATGTAACTTGATTTTCATTTTACTTTGTATATAGTCAATTTAGGTAATTCAGTGACCTCTATGATGCTTCTGGAATTTTTATTTTAAGTATGATCATGATATGCCGTGCAATTTTCCTCAGCGGAATTTTGTTTATTGATTTGTTAAGAATACTCTTTATTGGATTTTCTTTTTTATTTACGCTTATTACTTTCCAAATTATCCTATATTACAATATATATACTAAGAATCTAACAAATTAATATTTAATTCGACCTAGTCTTCCGAAAAAGCCTTAGTTAGAGGCCAGAGAAAACAAATTTGGCGGAAATAAGTGAATAGAGGCTTATTGGGAATCGTTTACTTATTTTCCTAATTGAAAGTGAATAGGTGAGTGTTTGGAGGAGGAGTGTTAGTTAAACAGCCTCTGACGTAAGTTTTACAAAAAAGGACAGTTGTCATATTTATTATAACTATGACTACTATAAATTTCATATGGTACCACATGCACTAATAATATAATATATTTATCGTACGTATAGTTAATAATGAATAGTTATTATATATTATAACTATATATTAAATTCTTATTTACAATATATACTATTTACTTATGATTCAAAAATATATATAATAATATAATAGTATATATATATTAATATTATTTAATAGTTAATAATAATTAATATGTAATTATACATAACATCTTATTAACTTTATATTATATTATATTATATATTATACCAATATAATATATATTATAAATATATAATAATATAATATCTTACTATTATTATTAAATTTATCTATACTTATAGTATATAATCGCCTAATATTGTAGTATTAATTATATTATCTTATATAGTGATTCGATTAATATATTAAGTAGTAACATAATATAATATCTATCTACTTCAGTATCGATATACTTTCTTACCCATATTCTTATTCTATAGTTCATCATAACATATTACTTGCATTATTATATAGTCCATGGTTTAGCGCTCATATTACTTATTACTGCTCTTTTGGCATATGTATATCTATAATATTATTGCTCATCGATGCATTTACTTCAATATTCACCGAGAGATATAGATAATATAACCAATACTCCATAACTGATATAAATTTGACATTCAATACTGTATTACCATTCGAAAATAATTATCAACTTTTAATGTAATACTATCTTAACATTTGTTTTTATATTTCTAATTCAACAATCTGATTAGAGATATTTCTTTTTGATTTTATAGAGTCTACTTCTTTGGTGTATGACTTAAAATATTATTAAAATAGGTTTCATTTTACCTTCCGATAAAGTTTTGTAAAATTTATATATAAGTTATATGGAATTATAACTAAACTATTATTTCCATAATTTATAATTATACTATATATACTATATTATAATAATATATATATATAATAGTCTATATTATTAGTATATATATTATATATATATATTATATATAATATATATAGTATATAGTAATATATATTATATATATATTTCACTTCGAACACCACCTCTCTTTATCTTTGCTCTTGACTGCTCGAAAACTCGGGTGTAGGGCGCATTGTTTTGTTTTCTGCTTACATTATCTCGGACGTTTTAAAGTGGCTATCGTAGATGGTCATCGTTCACCCTTTAAAAGTATCAATGGTGGTGTTCCTCCAAGGCTTCTGTTTTATCCCCAAACCTCGTATTTCATCATTAACGATCCTCCAATTAAATCTTGTCACTTCGTCCTCTTTCCTCCGTGCCACCCTTACTGCCGATCTATTTCACTATTAACATAGTTCTAAAGTATGTACCAACCTTCTAAATCTTTGTCTGCCCTTATATATTTTTGGTTTCTCTTTATTTCACTGGATTTTTGATTAAGAGGATCACAGTATTTAGTTGCTAAACGCAGCTTTCTAATTAAGTTGGTGTTCTGAAGCGCCTACAAAAATTTCTTTGGCACTACTCATACTGTTTGTAAAAGCGCTTGTGGAGAGTTGTTCTTGTTTGCCTTTATATATGGTCACTCCTTAGTCCGTTCGATTTTCCCTTATTCCTCGCTTTGGTCTCTCTAAAACTAGCAAATTTCACTGAGTATCTATTGCACACATTGGGTAGTTCCACTCACTCACACAAGCCACTCGGCTTGGAAAGGTGGAGTCTAGGAACGTGGGGTTCAAACATTATCGACTGATTTCCCTGCTCTCTCTCATCCTTCCTTTACTGCTCTTCTCTTCATCCCCTTTCTACATTCCAGGCTATCTCGCACTCTTCTTCCCTTCATTTCACCTTGTTGGGTCTCAATTATCTCGATCCCACTTAGCCGTCGATTCAACTCTGCCCTACCCGGCACATTGCGGTCCATTCCCATTCTCCGCCTAAATCTCTCTCTCTCTCTCCTTACTCTCTCTCTCTCTTTAACCCTATCTTCTATTTGCAGAAGGACCACTGCTCTTCCAACTTTCAATCGCATTCCACCTACCAGGTATTTAAAAATACGGAACTTTTCAATACCGGTATTGTTAACGCCTATTACTTTGATACCGGTATTGATGCGGGCACTAATAAATTGTACATACAGACCTACTCGTATTTTTAAAGCGTTAACTTATTGATAAACAAAAATTTTGAAGGCAATTTTCTCTATAGTCAGTAGCTATAAATTACAAAGCAAATAAAAGAGAAGAATAATTTGCAATAATATTTAACTTGCATAGAAATTTGCATAGCAAAAGAAAAACTAACTGAAAATACATTCTTTTAATCAGTGTAAAAATCTCTCAGAGGGCATTTATGCCTTTTTGAAACAAATCGAATAAATTACTGCTTTAAATGAAAAGAAAAGACAAAGTTAAAAATATAAGAATTATCTATTATCCTTATTTATTTATTTATTTATTTATTTATTATTATTATTATTATTATTATTTAATTATTATTAGTGTTACTATTATTGATTATTATTATTACTTAATACAAAATTAATGATATTCATATATATTATATTCTGATTATTAAGGTATAGATTTGTATATTCTCAATTTATTATTCTATTGAATGTGATTGATATAGTTGATTGTTTGAGTTATGTATTCTACTCATTACATTTATTGAAACTTAAATTATTATTACTATTTGAAAAATAAACAAATGATATTATTTAAAGTTTCATGATAATTTTCTGTTTATCTGTTTCCCTGAATATAATAGTTTTATAATTTCTTTCTTTTCTTTTAAAAATTTCGATTGAATGCTTTCTGCCAGCAGGTAATAGATTTATTTAATTTTCTCATAAATTAAATAATTATTAATTTTCAAATTGAGGAAGAAGAAGAAGAAGAAGAAGAAGAAGAAGAAGAAGAAGAAGAAGAAGAAGAAGAAGAAGAAGAAGAAGAAGAAGAAGAAGAAGAAGAAGAAGAAGAAGAAGAAGAAGAAGAAGAAAAGAAAGAAGTCAGGAGATTGATAGCAGGAAAATCAGGAAGAACATTATTACAAGAAGATATTAAAACCCCAGTAACAGTAAAGCAGATAAAAAATCGTGTTACTATAAAAGTTTCAAATAATCAAAGCTCAGATTGGCTGTTTTTAAGTTAGAATTTATTCGGTAACTAAATAATTCACCAAAAGCCTACGTGGTGTGAGATCTGAGCCTAGGAATTTAAAATGTATTTTGAAGTTTAATAACCATAAGAAATCATATTAAACTCATTTTTAAGATATATATATCACGGGAACGCTTAACGAATATTATATATATATATATATATATTATATTATACTGATATAATATATTATATATTATATAATATATAGTATATATATATATAATATACTATATATAATATTATATATATTATATATATATATACTATTATATTATATTATTAAAGACTTTAAAATATATATATATTTATCAGAAGTCTTATAAAAATCAGTTCAAGGTTATATCAAGAATATTTATATAATTACAATAAATATAACAAATACTATATATAGTTATATATATATATATTTATAACTTATAGTATATATATATATTATATTTTTTTTATTTTACAGGTTACCACCACTCACGGGGCTGGGCCCTTTACAAGGAGGGGGCAGAAAATAAAATACATGAAAACCCACCCAAGCCTAACGCAAATCTCTTAGGTGAGCGCAGACGTGGGTTTTAAAGAGAGGAAATTAAATACAGAAGGAAAAACAGAAGATGGCAAGGAGTTCCACAGAACAGAAGTGGCTGGAAAGAAGGAGGCACCACAAGGAACGTGTCTGGGATTTTCGATGTTCACGCAAAATTTCATGCGAGAGCATGGCACCCCTTGTATTACGGGGGCGACGCAATATGGAGGTGGAATTGCGAGCGGCCAACTCCCTTGAGCAATCTACCGTTGTCAGTTACTATAGAAAAGAGATTAGTTGCGCCAACGTCACTCGCCAGATAGAGGGTCAAGAGAGTTTTGAAAGTTAGGGACAGTTTATAAGTCTCTTAGCTAGACTCAACTCTATCCAATAGAAGGGTGGAGCCGGAGCCCCCCCAGATGTGAGACAGTACTCCAAAGCAAGGCGAATAAGGCCCTTATATAGCTGGAGAACTGTGCAGAAGAAAAAAAATTCCCGCAACCTGCAACAAACTCCCAGCTGCTTTGAGGCCACTTAGCAACCATTGTGATTTGAGGTTTCCAGGACAATTTTTTTGTTCATGTTCAGTCAAGAATGTTTAATGTTGTTAACAGGTGAGACGTTAGAACCGTCCGAAAAAAAAAATAGGAAAGTTAGGAGGTGTTTTTGAGAGGGATGTATAAAGAAGTTTGAGTTTTCAAAGAGTTGGATTTTTCACAAGGGTGAGGAATTCCAAAGAGAAATCCCATCCAGGTAGGCAAAGAATAGAATCGGAAAGCTGAAGACGAGAGGCAACTCTAGATTGCAAAGAGGGAGCAGATTTGAGAAATGAGGGAAGAATGGAGAGTTGAGTCGTCGCATTAAGAGTGAACAGAGTAGAAGTGCAGCTAAGAGAAAGTCGTTAAGGAAAATTATGAATAGAGTAGGCAATAAAAGCATAGCCTTGAAGAACACCACAATTAACAGGGAAAGTGGAAGAGGTCGATCCACCAACGAGTGCTGAATATGGACGACTCAGAAAGAAAACTGACAAGAGTAAGCAAAAGAGAAGGAGGAAAACCCAAAGAAGGGAGCTTAGAGAGAATAGCGACGCATGCCATACTCGATCCAAAGCCTTTGATATGTCAGGGCCACCACCCAAGACTCCCCATAGCCCCTAAGGCAGGAAGACCATAAATCAGTTTAGATAGGAGTAGTATGTCACCAGTTGACCTCGAGCGTGGAAAGCCATACTGGTGATCTGAAAGAAGGGAATGGGACTTCAGATGATCCAGGAATGAGAGGCTTAAGAAGAGTTCTCAAAGATTTTAGAATAGGAATTACAAGTTGAGAGCATAGGACGGTTAGTTAGAAGGATCAGAGCGGCTACCCTTTTTCGGGATGGTGGACATTATGCGCGCTTCCAGCACAGAGGAAATGTACTGTATAAGGCATAGAGAGTAGCAGTGAACGAGACAGGGCAAGTCGAACGCACAGCTCCCTCAAAACACGGGGAGGAAATTGCCATCCAGCCACATAGCCTTCCTGATTTCATAGCATCTCAGGAGAATCCTATGCACGCCATCATGTGAATCATACGCTAGTATTAACTCATATAACTATATACTATATATATAAAAATATATATTATATATAAACTATAATGTTGCGGAAAGCTGTACATATAAATATATTTAGTTACTATATTACATATATATTAATTATTAAATGTAAATTTTATATATATATATATATGATATATATATATAAATATATATATATATATATATATAAATACAAATAATGTATAGATACATTAGATCATTTAATATTCGTAGCTTATTAATTATATTATATTATATATATATATATATATATTAATATATAGTATAGTTATACTCATATATAGGTACTATATACACTATAATATCATATATACTAATTATGATATATATTATAAGACTCACAAGTCATGTTCGCACGATTTTGCAAGCGATCTTAAACTTTTATTTATATAATTTACCCGTCAGCTTAATTATTAATTCCAAGTAACAATAAGCTATCATAACTCTCTCGCCATCGCTCCGTCCTCTCTTCGTTTATCAATATAAAAAGGAAAAATTTCAACATTTTTCAACTTTATATTTTTACTTTTTTTTTCTTCCAATTCAACCACGTTTGAGACCACCAATATTCAGCCATCCCTCCACCCATTGTTTCATTTATTATTTATCATTATATTATTATATTATTATACTTATTATTATTATGTATATTATTATTATTATTATTATTATTTATTAATTTATATTAATTGCAATTTTGCAATCAACGAATGGTAAAAGAATTACCTTTAATGACCGCAAATTAAAACTCCAAAACTCATTTCCAGTTATTCAAATTAGTTTAGGAAAAGTTTTCTTCACCTTATATAGTATATATATATATATTGATACTATATAATTATATATAATGAATGTTTATTATATATATATATAATATATTATATTACTATACTATAATAATATACCATATATATATAAAGGAGGCATATATATTTAAATGACTAAGTGTAAGTAAGTGAGACATGAAACAAATGCTTTACAGACGCTTTAACCAGTTAAACTAAATGCAAGATAAATGCGTTAGCCTATCATTCGTTAGCTTTGTAAATGAGTCTGGTTCAAGGTGTGCGACCTGCCAAAGACCAGAAAGCAAAGATTTAAAGTTACTCTTTTCCTTTACAAAAGAAACTCAAGTTGTTCGTGAGAAGCAATGTTAGTGATCTACAGTTCAACACTTGTTCTTGACTCTATACATATCTGCAAGTACCGTCTTCTTACTTCTCTCAATTTGAAAATTAATAACTTATTTAATTTATGAGAAATTAAAATAAATCTTTATATGACAATAGAAACTTCCGTAGCCAACAAGGAAAGAAAGGCAAATTATTTAACAAACACTATAATCAAATCTTAAGTAAAAGAAAGATCCGACGGTTGCGTATCTTTAATCATTTGTTTGTTTCAAATAATAATATATCTTTCAATTCCTCTAAAGATAATAGATTAAGCTTTTATTTCTAAGGTAAGAATAAAATAATTTACACTATGAATAAGTATTAATAATAATATAATATATAATATATAATAATAATTCTTAAGAAATCACATTAATTTAATAATAAATAATAATAAATAGATTAAATAACTCCTATAGTGATTCTTCACTTACCTCTTATGTCGCATGAAATAAGTATAATTAATATAAATACTGATAGAACTATATAATACTTAGAATGTAAATAGACTCTTCGAATATACTCTCAAAATCGACAGTTTTAAAACTGTTAATTATAAAGCAAAATAATGGTAGGAAGGCTATAGAGCAGAATGAGAATTTTTAAGTGATATTTTTTTTAGCACTCTTTATTCACTAGATCTTTTTTAGTGAATTATTTTCACATTAATGAATTTTTAGGATTTCACAAACAATTTGCATTAAAAATCTACGCATCATAGTGTGAATGAAGATGTATGTGATTGATGTACACCTCTTTTTATTCTTATGAAAATAAGGATCTTTTTAATTTCAATATGCAAGAGAAGGATTAAATTGTAATTAATTCATATTAAGTCCTGCTTTGTAATTTATAGCTACTGACTATAGAGAAAATTGCCTTCAAAATTTTTGTTTATCAATAAGTTAACGCTTTAAAAATACGAGTAGGTCTGTATGTACAATTTATTAGTGCCCGCATCAATACCGGTATCAAAGTAATAGGCGCGTTAACCAATACCGGTAGTATTTGAGAAAGACGCCGTATTTTTAATTTACCGGTTAGGTGGAATGCGATTTGGAAAGTTGGTGGTATAATGTATAAGAGTCATGTCCTTATGATGATTAAAATCAGCACCCGAACCCAATGAGAGTCTAATGGGAGAGCTAAACCGACACCTGAGACGATGAGAGGAGAGAGAGAGAGAGATGAAAGAGAGAGAACGAATGAGAGGAGAAGAGAGAGAGAGAGAGAGGTTGAAGACGACGAGAGAAAAAGACCGCGCAACGAATGAAGCGAACCAGATGAAGTAGCTCGATGAATTGTTCAAAATAACGTTTTAGACTCACCTTTCCAGAGGTGAGTCGCTCTAGAGATACCTTTGCAAGTGTGAGTGGAACTACCCGGTATGTGTGTTATGCATATTGAGTTTAATCTTTGGAACACTTATATTCATGGGCTCAAACAGTGATCGCAACATCCTCCCTCTTATACTAAACATGCTATTCTGTGTAAGTAATCGCATACAAGAGTTCAAAATCTATTGCATGTAAACGGAGACGCAGTGAATCAGTCGCACTAAACTTCACTTTTTAAGTACGCCTCCGCGTTTTCTTAGGCAATCTAAATACGCTGTGAGAGTCCTAGTCCGACATTAACAATAAAATCATATTCACTGAAAATAAAGACTATAACCACCAAGAAATATTGGCAGACAAAGATATTAAGTAATGATATCATATATTTGAATTATGTGATATAGTGAAATAATCGGGCACTCGTAAAGGGTGGACAGGAAAACGACGTGACAGATTGAGAATCTATGTTAGATTGAAGTGATCGCCTGTTAGGATACGCAGGCGTATGGGATAAAACAGAACCATATCTGAGGAACACCACCATTGAATAACTTTAAAGGATAACAACGTATGAGTCGTCGATACGTTGCTCGCATGATTCGGTGTTATTAAGAACGTAAGTAGAGAAATGACATGCTAAGCAGAAAACATAATAACAAACTCGCCTCCCTACTCCACGCTCCTGTGGTGTTCCAAGAACAGTCATAAGTGGGCTCAGAATTGACTAAATGATGTTGCAGTGGTGTTCATGAAGTGAATATATATATATATATTATATATATATATATATATATATAGTAATTACTATAATATACTTAGTATATATATAATATATACATACTATTTATAGTATATATATATATATATATAATAGTATTATACTATACGTCATACTATAGCTACTTATCAATATAAACTACATCACTACTTGTATTTATAGGTTATGACTTATAAACTTAAGGATACTTTTTGATATCGGAATCGGCTAAATAAAAATTATATCATAATAAAATAAATTCAGTGCTATGTTCACAATATTAAAATAAGAAAAAAATAGGGAAACCTAGTGAAAAAAAATAAAAAACAAAAGTTAAATTAAATAATAATTATTTATTTCTCCAATGGTAGTGTGAGTATTTATATCTAGGAATGTTCAATTCATTTTAAAATATTTACTATCGACTTAGAGGTAAAGTGACTATTAAAGTTAATATATTCATACTATTTATTTTTATATTACTATTCAATTTCTGCTATGGACGCTAGTTTTGACAAAAGCGCTTTAGTCTCCAGTAGCTTTAAAGAAAAGAATATGAGACCTTCATGTCGATTAAGTGTTATTCGTAATAGCTCTCAACCAACTTTAGCACGCCAATATTCAAAAAGAACAAGTAACAGGATGTCTTCTCTACTCGAAATGGATTGTGATTCATTGTCATCTCTGTCAAATGCCAATATTTCTGTGATTGACGAACGTAATAATGTTGGTACAGTAAGTGTTAATCAGCTGATAGAAGAGAATTTGATTACCAATAATAATAATAATAATAATAATAATAATGTCAAAGATATAGAAAATAACGTGGATGCTGATCCAACACAAACTATCACCATAGGAGAAGGTGATCAAGTGGAACTTGTATGTTTAGTGAAAGGAAGACCCAGCCCCCTCAGGCATAAGCAGAAAAATTAATGTTTTTCTCAGCAAACTGTCTATAATTATGTTTTGTATAGTGTCTAGATATATAATAAAGGATGAATATATAAGTAGTACTTATAGTCCATTCTGATCATTAATGAATCCGTCAGTTACCTAGTTAAATGTTCGGAATGGTATAGGGAACTATAGAAGTTTTGATGGATTTGATAGAATGAGTATAGGGTCTCTCGTCAGATCATCGGCCAGTAACTAATTAATGTTAAAGACTGTAGCTAAATTACCATCTGCCCGAACATAAAAACCCCAAGTTAAAAATTTTTAGTGCGTATACTTATTTATCATTTTATAAATACACCGGTATCAGGTATAAATTATATTATGAATGAATTATTATATTTAATTATTATTAGTATTATTTTTATATAATATATATATTGATTATTAAAATATATATTATTTTATTATCCAAATTAACCTATACGTATAAGAATTATCAAAAATTCATATTGGATTTTTTTGGTTAGATAAGATGTTTTATTATTACACTTGAACGTTATTAGTTCCATATATATAATATATATATATATATATATATAATATAATATATAGTATATAATAATATATACTATATATATAATATATATCATATATATATACAAATACAATATGAATATACTAAGAATGGTACTGTGTCCCCAGTGTTACCGTTGGGTATAGTCACTTATGTACAAATCACTCAGAGTATAAGTCCAGTGGCTCAAGGATCTTGGCTGACATAAACATCTAAAGCTCACAAGTTGCCTAATAGCTGTTGCGGTATATATATAACATATATTATTGACTTTAATATATATATATGTGATAATGATGATATAACTATTGATACAAAAATAATACTTGTAATAAATTAAATTTTTAGAATAGAAAAACTCTCATTATATTTACATATTACTTTGATAACTTTTTTATTTATTATATATAAATATAGAAAAGATAAAATGTTTTCAATAACATATTTCTATTCGCATAACCGGCGGATGGTTTCAGAATTTGTTGGCAACTCATTAACTATCCGCGAATCCGGATCATCACGCAATCGAAACAGTCTAAAAAATGACATTCTGTTCTTGCCATCTCACTTAATGATATATAAATACATAGTATAATTTTCTTCACCCCAACTATATATCACCAAAAATCTATATATCGTCTAAATCAAATAATATGCTACATTATGAAAGTGATATAATACTACACCTATGTAACATGAGAATATTACTTATTTGGACCATAATTATACCATTGATTCAAGGTATAGATTTCAATATTATTATTAATAAAAATAGGTTTGTGAAGATTTCTAATGCATTTATCTACTCATGAGTATTAAATATTTATATAATATATAATATAATTATTATATAGTAATTAATTATAATATATATATATATTTGTTATATATAATTATATATATAAATATTATAATTATTAAGTATATTTAATAATAATTAATATATATATATATATAATATATATATAATATAATTATATTATAATTATATATATATATATATATATATATTATAATATATATTATATAGTATAATATATAGTATATATTTATATATATATATAATATATTATTATATATATATATAGTATATAAATATTTATTTATTAATATATATATATAAGATAATAATATCATATATATATTTATTAAATTTAAAAATTTACTAAATATATATATATATTATATATTATATATATATAAATATATATATAATAATATAAATATCATATATATATAATATATATTATAGTAATCAAAAGGCGCGAAAGAAGGGTCAAAACTTCAGATTAAATATGGTCGCACTTAATGGCTACTTCCGACTCACTAAACGTCTCTGGGCATGATCCCGGTGAAGTTATGGACCCAGCTCATCTACGGAAAAGAAGAGGACTCCTAGTCACAAAATATTTGAAAATTTTAAAATTACGTCAACTAGAAAGATGATTACGTCACATTGGCTTTACTTATTTGTGTTTTTATAAATTAGTACTAAAAGCATACTTTGAGTTGATGTTGAAACAGTATATTGAAAAATTAATTAGTGGTGGTAGAACGTAACTATAATTAAGCTATAATTCTAAGCCAATATCACCACTATAATATCATCATTAGGAGGTATATTATAAATCTATTCTAATTGACAAATATTAATCGCTAACTAATATTATACAAACGCTAATCTAATTCAAAATTTAATTGTAGATGTAAACATATTAAATGTTTATCTATATTTTTCAACATAAAATAGGTTTGATTTGTAAACTTTTTTGACGCAGTTCATCATTTTCAAAGTACATAAGTTAGTTTTCAATATATATATTATATATTAATATATATAAATATATACTATATATATATATATAGTATATATATATATATATATATAAAATATATATATATATATATATTAATATATATATTATATATATATATATATATATATATATAGTATGATAATATCCAGAAATTAAAATTTTTTGTTTACGTTAATTTTTATTTAAGGGGGATCTGTACGAGAGACAGACGGGGGACGAAGTCCCGCCCCTGTCAACCTAGAGGTCGAGAGACCCCGCAACTGATATCTATGCGCGATCTACTCTAGGGTATTCGTTAATTTTAAATCATAATACAATACTTTATAATATAATACAAAATTTTTAACATTGCTTAATAATAATCTATAGCAACATATATATATACATATATATATATATAATATAACCTATACAGAATTCTAAATAATATATAAAATATTACTTGTATTTAATAAGTATTTTTGATGAAAACAAAATTACAAAAATTTAAGAGGTAAAATTAAAAAGCATATAAAAATATTAATATAATTAATATATAGTTATTTTTGACTGAAAGCAGTGAAAGCGAGTAAAAACATTCAACATGTATGATAAAAGTTAAATGTTAATTTATATGGTGTTAAAAATACCAGTTTTTAAAGCACAATAAACCTAAAAAAAAAACAATAATATATAATAAATATTAAAAGAAAATGAAAAAAATTAATTATATATATATATATATAATAAAAATAATAATTTAAGATTAAATAAATTATAATAATCAATTAACACAATTCTATCTAAATAAACTGGAATATTTTAATATATAATAACTATATATATATAATATTATATAAAATATAATAATGGTTACATGATAACTACAAATTCAAGAAACAGAACTCTCTACATTTAAAGCAAATGGTAACTGCTTTTTTATTATTAGAATAGTCTTGATATTGAAATCGACTATCTGTGTCTCACATATTTATTTCATTAGATTTTGACGAACAATATTTATAAATTTGTGTTGAAAATTACTTTTAACCGTACCATGAGGATTATCATGAGCCCATAAATGATTATTGCCACTATTTCAAGGTCATCCTTCTAACTTCGGCTATTTGTACATGGGTCTCTCAAAGTGATATGAATAATTATCCTCGCCGTAGTCTATTTAATCGATATATATTAGATTTTGTATAATATGATTCGTAAACCCCTCCAAAAATTGCAGAGTTGAGCAAAACATCTCAAAGAACGAGTATAGGGCAGAAGGGACTACTGGATTATTTTTGGCGTCAAATTTAATTAATTGTATCACGATTGGCATCAAATTTTCCTATTCCGTTACCACTGTATCTGAAGAATTCTAATAATATGGGAAAACAACTCTGGGGTATATATAATATTTATATTGAAAACAAAATGATAAGGATATATACATCATTAAACTCTAAGTTTCCTTTAGACTAGTCACATTAAATAAGTGCATAATAATTCAAGTATTTGCATATTGTATATAAATTAACTTTACGGATTCGCATAATGTGAGAGAGGCAAAATACATAGAAATTATGCTTCCGCATAAATACCAGCTTAACTGCCAACGAGAATATGGAGCCAGTTAATTGAACCTGTAAGGAGATGGATACGTCAATATTTTCATAATTTATATTAATCTATTTTTTTTGTTAATTTTAGGAGTAGAGATTCAGATGCCAGAACTTTACTTAAAGGAACTACAATAAATGATATTTTTAATTGAACACTGAGATTTTCCAGAAAATAACATAATTATAGTTGGGAATTATTTCTTGTAAATGGACGAACTTATATTTAGCTAAGAGTGTCGAGAATTAATTTATACTATTTAGCACAAATATGTGCCCTTCTTTCCCAATGCACGATATGATTCCATATGAGGTTAAAGAAAAGCAGATACATGACTGCTCTGACAAACAGCCTACTTTGGCATCCAACCAGCCCGGTAATTCCGTTAACAATTTTGGTGAGCGGAAAAATTAGATAAATTATAATTTCTGGATATTTCGCCTCTAATGTTATAAATAGTGGAGAGTGTAAACATGTGCGTTTTCTATATATAAAGATTTAATTGAATGTGTAATAATGGTATAATTTAATGTAAATTGATAATCTAAGAATTATAAGTAACGATAAGATAATGAGAGATATTAGTGTTCGAATTCTTTCTTAACTAATTAAGTCGAAAAATCCAAAAAATGGTTTATTTTTAGTCCTTCACGTTCTCCATTAGTAAAAATTGCTAAAGTTTAATAAACATCAGCAATGAACCACCTCTATTAAAATTTGAAAATATATGAAAACAAATCCTTACAAACTAAAAAACATTTCACCCTCATTCTACATTAACATATAAATAATAGTTAAATATATGTTTTAGAGTATAAACTCTCTCATTCTCAAGTTGCGTGCTCACTTCTCTCTCCTCTATCCATCATTTTCTGCTTCCCTCGAAACTTACTCACCATACTGATACTCAATAATAGCGTAGCCTAAAATTGAGTTAAACATCCATATCGCCATTTATTATATATAGTACCGTCCTGTTTATGAACAGTAATGCTCATTATTAAACAGAAATTGTGTCTTCAGTAGCCCAGATTATTAATATACTTATATATTCTATATATATATATATTCATAATATTATTATATATAATTTAATATATATAATATTATATTATTAATTTATTAAATATATATTAATATATATTTTAATATAATATTTGTTTTATTTAATATTTTTTAAAAAAATTTGGATTTCTTGCCAAATTTCGAGAGGAGTCTTATTGTTGGAAAAAAAATCCTCAAAATAGAACAAATAATAGAGAATATAAAGGTTTCTTTAATTGCGATGCCATTGACAAACACAGTGTTTGAAAAATGACATTATAATTTATGCTTTAACATTTGGTAGGCACAAATCCAAAAATTCCTCCTAAATCACAATTGATCCTTAATGAAAAAAATAGTAATGTTCGCAAGAGAATACAACACGATCTTAATGTAAAATTAGCATTGATTTAGTAATATAACATTATTATTTTAAAATCATTATTTTATAAATATAAATAAATTATAAGTAAAGTATATTGTATATTAATTTTTACTAAAATTTTATGTTACCTTATTATTTTTTATAGAGTAGAGGCCCTCAGGCCTCAACTGTGCTTCCCCGTTAATAATAGCCTTGCCGCCTATATACTATATATGTACAGTTTTTTTTGAATCATGTGACGTCAGTTAGCGTTTTTGTGTATGCTATAAGTAGTATCTACCGATAAAGGCAGACTCTGGTGGCTGAAGTGCATCATTGGCTGATGACTTATGGTATTCACTAGGTTTTCCTATTATTATTAAATTTATTGACTCACTATAATATATATATAATAATTAATAATAGTATATATTATATATTAGTATATATATATATAATAATATAATATATCTTATAATATTATATAAATATAACCTCACTACAAAGATTGGATATAATGTGTAGATACATGCACAGTAATCCATAATAAACTAGTAAGAAAATAATATAATGACGCCAGTTAGTAAATGAGAGTAAATGCAGTATTACCGTCTACATTAATTAAAACCCTAGTAACCTTTATTAGAATTGAGAGTATCATTGTATGTCACAGCCACACAACTTTATATAGGAGCTAATAGAACTTAAGCAACCAACCCCAACTATGGCCTAATTATATCTCGATTCAAAATTATGTATAGGGTTTAATACCCTTGAGCTCGATGTATATGCACACCCATATATAATACCCCTCACAGCATACTATAAAAACCTAAGCTACAATATTACACATCCTTCATCTTATAATTCACTATTCACTTTCGATCCTTCCAAATATCATCCTAAATTACTTACTCCTCGTGCAGAAGACGAGCAAAATTTCAATCTTATGTGCTGAAACATTCGGATTGACCTGACTGACTTACTCAAGACACCGAGTCTGCTGTCGGCAGACCAAACAGCTACAATACCACATCAAATCCGAACTCTGCACCCCCTGATTCTAGACACTGCCATTTTCAACCAATAACTAACTTAATCATATCACATTATACCTTTCCTAATAAAAGATCAAAACTCAACCATTACTCAATTTACTTATACAATTTCTTCCTCAATTATATCTTCTATCAAAAGTCGCTCTCTAATGCAATCTACATATATTCATCATTTATTATTAAAATTCTTCTACACCTTATACTTAAGTATATTATTGCCTGGATAGAAATTGTCATAGCTGAACACAGTACTTAGATCTATCGTCACTTAATACTCAGATACATAGTTCAATTACTATAGTTATAATCAATACAGGTAATATATACTAAGCATATCACATTGACTAAAGACCTTAGCACATCAAAGATACTTAGCTTTTCTATTTGAGACCATGTTAATTGTCAACAAAGCAATAACATTCCTACTCTTATTTAATGTTCTGGAATCACGCGACAATCATTTTTATGACATACTTAGGATCATCTGTTAATTGCCTATCTTTTCATCTAAACTATAGGCCATTACATAGTAATATTATAGTTTGAGGATTATTCTCAAACATTGATACACATCTGCCCTCACAGCACTCCCACATAACATTACTCCACTTGAGGACTGGTCCTCCAATCTTCAATAAGAACAACCGAAATTTAACTAGGTGTCGTCTTTACACCAGACGTTTGATTTCATAACTAACAGTATATACAAGCTAATAATTACTCCTTAAATTTGATACAACTCTTTTGCAAACAAGTGACAATCGAATTAGAATAATCGCAATTCTAAGAATCGTAGAATTACCAAGACCGTTGCATAGAACAATTGCAATGTTCCTAAAATCTTCACTAACTATTTATTTTTAAGCGATACAGTTTAAGAATTTATAGTTTACGATATAAATCACAATGTTCGGAAACACACCCCAAGGCCTTTGTACTTCCTCCTCTTATTGATGAATCATCCGACGAAGTCACACACACCCTAACACTTTATACGCGTCTGTCGATTTCCCAGTTGAGTATAATGGTTTATCATCACCTTGCTCTCTCATTCTAACGTCACTTGCTTTCTCCACGCATCATGTTTCAGAACTTGTACATCCCAAGCCATTGTCAGTTCCAATTCGCCTCCGAAAAATTTTTATACGGATTATTTCTTACTACTTGCAATATCTCTCTATACAAGGATTACATCTCTCTCATATCTCATACCTCTAGACATACAAGTCATACTAGGTGCTTGAATTTTACTCAAATATGGTGTTATCATCATTAAATCTGAACATATCTAATCAAACATTAACTTCCATTAATTTCAAAACATACACCATCCATCTTTACTTTTAAAACAACCCAAACACTAAAATCGCAATGTTATAAAATATTGTATGAGTATCGACCTTTAAAAAAGCAAACAACACCCATTCTAACAATAGGTATACTGAATTAGTTTATCCGATATACATACATGATTAACACAGAACAACTTAGAAAGAGCTCCACAAAGCAACAAATAACTTTGAAGTACATTATGAATATATACCTTCCCACATAATTATCTACCATAATTTTTGAGATAATATTTGATACGCTAAACACTATTTTAGATAAATCAAACAATAAAATACATTATTATAACAAATTCTACTTTGAAGAACTCTATACACTTATCAGCCCAAGTGTATAACTATATCACATAACTATATTAGTCTAGACGAATATATGATATTATGGCTCCTATATTATATCCATCATAACGCTGTGCACAAATCCTGCACTTACACTAATTTTCTTCTCTCTGTTTCTCAATCAATATATATATATATTTGACTTCTAAATGGGACAATAATTTATACCTATCTACAACACCTCTCTCTCTAATTCTTCTAATCACTAGCTTGTTTCTTATATTACACTAGACCGGTCATCGCTACAATCACTCTTTCTATAAATAATAATATATAACTATATAAGTATATAAAATCTTACTACTAGTACACCCTTATTAAACTCACTATCATTTACTACTATAGTATTTCTCAATCACCTATTTACTTAATCTAACCTACTTAACTAGTTTATAAGGGTATGCTATTTGAAAGTTAAACGTCTTTTATGGTCGATAATTTTATTTTTATTGCACACATAACATTACAATTTAACAATACACACGAATATTTTATATGACTATATTCTCAAACTAATCTATCTAACTATACCACCTACTCTAAAATTCCCAATTTTAGGCTATAGAGTTATATCGTTCTAGAAAACACTATATTTTACCACAATTAGTAATTACTCATACTATTAATACCTGGGTTTGCACATATCTTTCACTTCTCCTCACTATATCCAATCCTTATACTCCTCCTTACTAGCCTATATATCTATTACCCCCTAACCATTTACTTTATATGTCATAAACCTACCCTACCCCACCCATTCATAATCAACTCTAAATCGAGTTGCTGGTGAAACGAATTAAGTTCACCTGCGATGATGTCGCTTAAGATGCAACTACAAACACAATGGTCTATCATCCCCATTCATTTATCCTCCGTTAAACATGTTCAGTGCTACCAAGACATTCACGAAAATGACTTTTGACATTGTTAGATAATAAGCATCTGCATCAACCGACGTCACGATACTCGGTTATTGCACATTAGATTACGACTTAAGCCACTTGAATGTCTATACTTAGTCGATGATCTTTTGCATGAACGCGCTGCTAAAAACAGCTTGTAATAGTTCCCATTACATCTCCCCAAACACTGTCATTCCTGTAGACTATGTCAGTTGCCATTGAATTTAATTCTTGAGTCACATTGTAGAATATCTATTGTGTGTTACACATCGATATTGATGCTAAAGACTCATAATCGAGATGTCTGTTTCTTTTCGATTGTCGGTGGCCTCTAAGCATACGGGACATTATCTTGATGATATGTTTAACCTCGAGCCGTCCGTCAGCACTCTTTCCAACATAGGTGAAATGTCTTTGATGAATGATCCGAGAAGTGGCCTCCCCATTACAGTGATAACTGGCCAAAATCATACTCGCTTTGATGACATTATTCGGAGAAATCGACGAATTAAAGCGTTTGAAAAATTGCTTCCAACTTCTTGCGTTAAGAATTCGTTAAATTTTGCTCAAATGGTTGAAACATTTAAATTTCGAAAAATTTGTGGCAACTTTGGTGCCAATGCAACAGCCCTGGACCCCAATTTAGACGCCAGATTATCATACTCCGCGGTGGCGATTATTTTGTGATTACATTACTTTAGACTCTTATTTGTCGGAGCTATGGCCACCATTTAGCGGCTTCAATCTAATAAAAGAACATCACATAGTTAATCACCGTGGATATTCTAGAGAGCGGGGTCCAAATCCATTGCAGAACCGCACGAAGCGAAACTATGGAATCCTCTCACTAAGGATATTCATATTCAGTTTACACATTCAATGCTCATCCGACTGTTCCAACGATAGAGTATTAAAAACCTCGAGACCCGCCGTGCCTGTAACAAAATTACTCTCATTAGACTGACTAGTATTGTTCAGCGGATGTGGCGGATTGGCTTTCTCGGCCTATTTGGCACATATTCTGCCGAAGAGTTATCGGAGCGGGTTATTACCTCCGATCGTTCCTAATCCTGAAAACTTTCCAGTAATTGAAGAGCACATACAAATGCCGACCATAAGACCAAAGCATCACTCCTCTGAATTTTTTCCCATGAAACTCATAATATGAATACAATGCTCTCGCTAACCATATGCAGATGATTCAGAAGACTCTTCTGACCTCGCCATGGAGAGCGCGAAGCCTTTCTCAATCACCCAACACCACCTAACCTCTCCTATCATGTCAACTGCATCTGGTCCCACCCCATTCAAGTAGAACTTTTCACTAATGTTGGGCCAAAATCAACTTGAAGCGATTCCCTCCGGGTGAGAGAGTCTGATCCGGTTCAGATGTGACGGTGAACGAAACGCGGCTGGTTGCAGATCTGGACCCTCCAAGAAGTACTAGTATAAACTAAGATATCTTCCCATCATCCACCCGTACCTCTTCGCGAGACAGCTTGTATCATACTATTCTTTAACATACGTCCTGCAGAAATCCATCTAACTTGCACAGTTCGAGAGACTCTATGCTCTTAGCCGCACAAATATATTACACACGTCTCATCTCGAATACAACTAGTATCTACCTACATCCACCTACATTATCATACATCATCATTCATTTGGTCAACTCTATCCCCATAGTACCTAACACAACACTCACATTTCATAACAGTCCACCAAATATCCATCCAATACAATCCACATCAATCATCACCACTCATCAAATACATTCAAGATTCACTACATAACATACAGGAAATACACTAATTTTCATACCACCCATCACAACTTACCATCAAACAACACCATAACAGTACCATGACATACTCAATACATTACATACATACACTTCAACCAATTAACATTTGACTATTAAGCCATCATACATACATACATACATACCACATACTAAATTTTAAAACCTTCGCTCTATACTAATGCATCTATATATACTCCAACATAACTCACGCTCTTATTCACTACTTAGGACATACCTACTATTAAGGTTAACTCCTTACCGTACTTAGTATATTTACTCTATCTACCTATCGTACTATATCCTTATATTACTACTATTTCCAACACCTTTCTACAATAAATAAATTATATCCTCGTTTTCCTTAGTTTACTTATTCACTTGTTATACCTTCAACCGTCTACCAAATGAACTTGCTCATATTCTACTTCATAAATACATACGTCTCTCTCTTAAATATATTACCTATCTGACCATAATTTATCGTCATTTGTTCTTCAAGTTACGTTCACTCGTGCAGTGTCCATGAGACCTTCCATTTACCAGCATGAATCACGCGCTCTTATTTTCAGCGCGCCAGCCGGAAACTTCTATAATGAAGTATTATCTTAAAAATTGTTAGACATCAACGTAACTTTACTCCGTAGATACGATGCATTAGTACAATTATTGATACTAAATGTAAGTAGTAGTATGCAGCGCCTCACAATTATCCACCTCATCATCCTTATAGCAATCTTTCTGCCCCAGGTAGTCAAAAATACATTAGCGCTTGTATGACTAACTTACTTATTATCTACTCCTACACCCTTGCTATTAGGTAATGTATATATGAGAATATCTGCAAGCTGTTTATATGTCTCGTATCAGTAAAGTTGCGATAAGTACAGTTACTTAGTGTTAATAATTGGCTAATAATATATATAATATATATATATATTAAGGGATTAATATTAAAGATTAGCTGTTGTAGCGGAAGCTTGGATATTAATGAAACGTCAAAGAAAAAGATAAATGTAGATACCATATTATGATTATAACAATACTGAATATATATGGATACATAACTCAATATAGGGTCATTTAAATACGGCTGGACAAAAGTTACTACTCTCCTTCTTACCTACTATTCTATCTATCGCTATCTGATCCTCTTCCTCTCTCTCTATTATAATATTATACTATAATATTTATGATATCTCTCTATTATACTCCTTACTTAATCTCACTATCCATACTCTTCATATCTACTATATTCTAATCCCCTCTCTTCTCTCTACTATTCATGTATATATATTCTATCATCTCTCTATTACTATATACTATTTGTACTGTATGTATATTATACATATCACTATCTATATTAGCCTGATATCAATTATCTATATATAATATCTTACTATATATTCTATATATATATATATATCTATATATAATAGCCGCCCCTCGGATCTAATACCTATTCACTATATATATACTACTATAATATAATATACTATATCATATATATATATTCTATATTATTCTCCTATATATATATAATCTATATAGTCATATTATACTATTCTTCTACTCTTCTTCATATTTCTATTCCCTACTCTTCATCTCACATTATATGTATATCATACTACTTAACTATATTATATATTACTCTACTTATCATCCACTTCCTTATATTATCTCATATATCACTCTCTTATATCTTATAATAAATATATTATATATATATATATATATATATATACTACTCATCTCATCTCTTATATATATAATATATATATAATAGTATCATACATGCACTCACTACATTCTTATATCTTATTTCATAATTCTCATCTTAACTATCTCACTTATCTGAGGTATAAGTTTTGGTGTGGTCTTAACAGGCGGTAACACTTTCTTTGGCTCATCAGAATCGCTGTCATCGCTGGAATCTCTTCTTCGTCTGCCCCTACTGCGTTTGCTCTCTAGAAAAAATATTGGAAGTCACCAAGATGGCTATCCATTACATACATTCAATAATGCAAAATATCATAATAATCTATCATAATAATAATAATAATAATAATAATGAATAATTAAATAATAATTCATTAATAATTATATAATAATACATCGATACTAATACCAGAACAAAGCTAAATACAACATAGGTACACATATTTATTAATATGATGTAAAAAATTGCCACCATTTTCAATTGTAAAGACTGCTGGGGTAATGCGTATATCCTATGACCCCTTGTGTAGTTTTGCCAGTTTTTATTATGCATAAAATATGTATGATAATATTTAAAAAGTATATACATATGCATACATAAAAAAATGCATTTAAAATAAAAATATCTGCAAGAATGGAATATATAAAACAAAATAATGTTAATAGAGTTACATAAGTAATAATAATAATATTAATAATAATAATAATAATTTAATATAATATAATATTACATAATAATACAATCATATCTTCATATAATCTAATCAATTAATCATCTGCTACTTCACTTTCACTACTCCACTACTATCTACTTACTACACTATCTACTATTACTACTAATATATAATTTAATCTAATATAAATAATATCTAATTTAATAATAATATTATCATAATAATTAATATCAATAATCTTATAAATTCAATAATATTATAATAATTAATATAATAAATATTAATAATTATATCAATAATATTTTCAATATATCAAAATAAATAAAGCAATAATATAACTAAAATAATTATAATACCATAATAATAATAATAGTAATTTGAATAATCCATCATTATACATTAATAATAATAATAATAATAATAATAATAATAATAATAATAATAATAATAATAATAATAATAATAATAATAATAATAATAATAATTAATAATAATAATTATAATAATAATTATAATTATATTAATAATAATAATAATTAATGATTATAATAACTATCTATTATCATTATGGTCATCTAATGATATTATATTTTAATAATAATAAATATAATAATAATATAATGAATCTGTATTAATCCATTATAATTAATAATAAATAATAATATAATAATAATAATAAATAATAACTAATAATAGATAATTAATAATGAATAATCAATAATAATAATAATAATAATAATCATAAGCAATTTACCTTTACCACATGGGATAATATAATAAAACATGCTCTTTAGTACTTTAAGGACAAGTTGCTATTAATATTTTTAGGAAAAGACCCTAGGATAGGTAATTCCTAAACATTTTGATTTGAGCTTATGCCACTTATTTATGCCCTGGTTGTAAGATTGCCTTCCGAGATTTTTTTAGGATGTATTTTGGTTTATCTAGTATAATGAATTTTGTGTAAGTTTTTGGAGATCATTTGTCCAATACTTTTATTTCACAAATTATTTTTTTTTTTTTTTTTTTTTTTTTTTTTTTTTTTTTTGAATAGTTTATTTGCGGTTGTAGCAAATATTTACATACTCAACCCAATACTGACAGACAATACTCGCAGTCAAAGTTGTTTTATCAAATGACAAAATCGAGAAATTCGAATCAACTTCTTTGAACAAAACTGGGAAAAATCTTTTGATTACAAATGTGTCTTTTGAACCTCCTGCTTCACCTATTAAGATTGAAATGGTGGCAAGTACTCCTGTAGGAGACTCTAAACAATTAAGAAAGGATAAGTCTGATAAGTCAGACATGGACGAAATTTCAGGTTCTTCTCTTCGTGGATTTCAAGAACCGAAAATAAATTTTCTTTCGGCTTCTAAAAAGACTGTTATTTTCGCTCTTGATTTGTCTAGTGCAGCAGTTTCACAGGTGAGTATCATAATAATAATAATCAACTCCATTATTTAACAATAATGCTAATTATAATCATCAATTCAATATAATATAATAGAGTAACATAACCATAATAATAAAATCAATAATATTATCACTTTCATATTAATAACTATATAATATATGATCTATAAGAGTGAACTTAATAGATTGAACACATCACTGCATAATATACCACACAATAGAGATACAAACAATAATAATAATAATAATATATAAATTCACTCATCAGATTCTAAGACAACACTCACTAATTATACAATTCATTCACCTATTTTACAATATTACTCATTCATCTTAATTTATCTTTTGTTTAGAATATTTCAGACTACGTTACTTATTTACTAACGTCATTTTCACATTATGATAATATTAGTGACATTTTACGCCTGGACTGAGACTTATATATATAGATCATATTTAATATACTTATTTTCATATTTCAAACTATATTTTTTATTACACTACCTGTATTATATTTAATAGTAGTACAATATAATTCCACACATACTCTTGACTTTTCTTCACACTGATTACCACATAGACACCTAATACATACATACAACAACTTAAATTACAAATTCTCTTTTCTTGCTTTTTAGAAAACTAAGCTATAATTTTCAATGACTAACTTACTTTTTCCCTGCTGACTCCGTACACTCAATTTAAGAATACCAATAAATAAATTTCAAAATGTTGACAAAAACATACCAAAATCGACTTATTTTTATTTGATTAAGAAAGTGGAAATTCAAGAATATTTTAAGAAAAAAACGTAATTTAAGGTTAAAAATAATTGTAAATAACTAAACGGTTAATTATTTGAATAATTTAATAAGAAAATATATTTATGGTAATTATAAATTAAAAACTAAATAAATTATTACGACATTCAAATTAAAAAACACGACGTAGGTTAACTAAATTAGAAAAAAAATTATAATAAGAAATATCATCTTAATAACTTTTCTGGTTGATGTAAATCCATTTAACTTTTAAGCGCGAATTATAAGTTATAATATTATGGCGTAAATGGGAAAAATACCAGAATAAAATTTAATAAAGTAATAATAAACACATAATAAACCTTAAAATAATACAAATAAATGTCTTAGAAAATATATATAAGGAAAAAAATATGAATTACTTTCAATAAATAGATTCTAAATAAAATATAATAATTTAAAATTAAAATGAAATAGCGATTATATATTATTAGATAATATATTAAATATTATTTTTATATATTGAGAAGCTAAAAGTAGTCAGGTAATTTCCTTTAATGAATACAAACTATTATAAAATAATAATTGGTAAATATTATATATATATAATTAAAATAAACACTATATATTTGAATAAATTCAATTATAATAAAAGTCAAATTATATACATATATATACTAAAAAAATTAAAAATATAAATTATCACCTTTATCTATCACGATTAAATATAGATTCTATAAACACATATTTTTGAAAATATCAGTTTTTTAGAAATAGGATTTCATGGCATATAATTTTTTTAAATGATTTCAATTTAATTTTATATATATCATTTCAAATATGTATATAGTAAATAAATATAATAGGAAAAATAACGAGATATTAACTTTAAGAGAATTAATATCATGTGTAAATGTTGATAAAATTTAAGAAATAAGTAAAGCGTATTTAGAAGTATTATAATATATTTTTGTTCATTTATGAAAAGCCACTCGAGGAGTTATGGCGCGCTCAACTCTAGAGGAGATCATAATATTTGGGTGACAATTTTAGACAGTTAAACGTAAATATTTTTAATACAATATTTTTTTTATATATAATATACATATATAACATAGCGAAGGTTAGAAATACGCTATAAAAGACACTATAAAATACTTTATAAAAATCTCTATACAGATTTCTTTAAGTCAAATGTCTGAAGGCACTATGTTGTAAAGCAATTTATTATAATTTACTGCTAATTTTCTTTCTGCTTTTCACTAATTAATTTATAGTTTTATATTTATAATATTTGATAACAATAATAACTATATAGAGTTAACTAATAACTAAAGAACAAAAATATTTATTAATCACAAAATTAATTCTATAGTTATATTTAAGGAAAATTGATAGCCTATATTTAATAGTTGTTCAAAAAAGTTCATTATTTTAACATAAACGTGAAAAATTGAAAATAAGAAAAACATATCTTATATTATATATATTATTATAAAAGTAATAAGTATATAGATTAAACTAGATTTCACCGAACCAGTAAAATGATTTGGTTATTAATAAGTATAATATAATCTAATTACTGAGTGTCATTCAATACTATCTCAAATTAGCCAGGAATATAAAGCTACTAAAATTCTATTATTATTCTGCTTTTTCAAATCCAATTGCTTTTAACAATTTTTAGGAAGAGAATAAAATTTTTCAAATGCTGAATAATACGCGTTTATAACATAATTTATATAAATAGTTTATATAACACAATATAATACCTTAACCCTAAGCAAGTTTAAAGAATATAATCGTATTTTTTAAGAGTATATATTTTAGCATAAATAAATTAATCAGTAATGTTGCTTAAGATTCAACATTTAGTTTTATACGTTACAAATTTTTTTACTAAATCATGTTTAAACAAAATATTAATATTAGAATTAATAATATTGTATTATACATTAAATGACTCTAACGTTCCTTTAATGGAAACGTCAATATAAGACACATAAAACTATTCATTTCCTTATATAAATATCTTCATTTTATAATGAATATTTCTTTTCATCTCATTTCAAAAGAAACACATAATATATTATTTTTCAAAAATGCTGTAATATACTATGTAAACTCTAAATTATTAAGCTATATTTAAACCAAATTATAAAATCAAAATTTCTTAATCCAGAAATGAGAAGTATTTTACTTACGATTTCTCCAGAAGAGCTCTATACTAATATTATAGTTAAATGTGATAAATATTAAGAAACAAGTTCAGATAATTATTATTATTTAGAATATTATATGAATTTTAAAGTTAAAAAAGGTTATTCAAAAATACAAATAATTGAGTATAAATATTATTATAGTATATATATATAAACAAATAAATTGATAATAAATCTCAATATTTAAAAATTAGTTATCAAATTTCAAAACATGCTCTATAAAATTATAATTATTTCGCTTTACTGCTATATTTGAGTAATGAATTTAAATAAAACACATTATTGTTTCAAATTCTAGAAAATAACTAGAAAACCTTTAAAAACATCGAATTATAGAAATTTAACAATAAATATTTATAAAATATGATTATGAAAATTATAATATATAGGAAATTACGTGAATTCTCGCCTCCGAGTATTCTTAGTTATATATAGTATATTTATGTAATGTAAAAATTTATAATAATATAAGAATAATAATTGTAAAGTTATAAAATTATATAATTTTACACATAATAACATGAGTTTTTACTAAACTAAACATTAAATTAGATAAATATATATTAGGTAATTATAAAACAAATATTAGAAATATTCAATATTAATAAAAATATAGCGATGTACAATTTAAAAGACTCAGCCATCGAATGAGAAAGACTTGGAATGGATATAAAGGAATGTCAACTTTTCTGCTTAGTTATGACAAAAGAGAGGCGAGTAAAACGAATGGGACAAAAATGAGTGAAAACAAAATATTTTTTAAGAAAATACAGACTACAAGAGAAGAGTAAGAAGTAAGAAGGAAATCCTTAAACAAGACCAAATGGTCGAAGAAAAAGATTACTAAAATAAGATTTTAGGGATATTGTTTATACTAATGAAGTAAAATGATAAATAATTTTACGCACAATTAGAAGAAACTAATCCCAAGGAGACATAACTAGTATATGGATAGTTTTTAGAAGAACTAGATTTGAATATATTTAGGTCATAAGATCTTACATAAAACAATAAATTTATTAGTACAAAAAGGTAAACTTGTACTTGGAAAGGTTATTAAAAAAATATCGAATTTAAATAACCAAACAAAACAAGAATTTTATACACATAACAAAAAAAAAACATAATTTATTAGGTATAAATTATATATATCCAAATCTGAAATTATAACAAATAGATAGACGATTAAGACAAGTCAAGCTCAATATAGGACACACACCCAGATATACCAATTTATCATTTTACGAGTTAATATATTAATTCATTGTTCACAATAATGAGACAACAATTGAGCCATCTCAAACTAGTACTAAGATAATTATTATTCTCAAATTACTGACGTTGATAGGAAGAAGCCTACAAACTATAATTTAAGAATATTCACACAGTACAGCTTTTCTCAATTATATGATTAAGGTGAATATTAAATTTTAAGGACAATAAAATTATGTGATTCTTTAATAAATATAAAGAGAGTCTACTATCTATAGTGTGTATAATTGTACGTGGTACAACTTTAGTAATAGTTCATAGGGTGGTTTTCTATAGGGTAACGCACAAGTATATGGTTTTTCTAGACCTAAACAGGGTTGTATATGACTCACTATATCGCAGTAGCAATACTTGAAGAATGCTGGTAACCCTAACCCCTTACTGCTCGTATCATAAATTGAATCTTCCAACCATATTTAAAGAGAATACGCGAAGTACAGTATTCTGCGTTATGTACAGCCTAAACAAACAATATCTAAACTAAAGACATTTCCCATGTTTTTGGCAGGTTTTTGTACAAAACATTGTTTTAAAAAATGTAGAAAATATATATATAAGATAAGCGTAAATTATTAAAGAAAGTATAATAATAATAATAATTATTTATATATATATACCACGTAGTTTTCCTACCAACAACCTTAAACATTATATTATATTCTAGGAGTTAATATAATAATCAATATTATTAGAATAAATTTAATTAAAAAAACGTCTAATATTTAATGATATACCTCCCAACTAAAAGCTATTAACTATATAAAATTATCAATTTTCCTTGAGCTTTTGACTAATGATCAATATCAATAATAAAAATAACAATAATTTATCAAAAAAGCTAGAAAAATGATAGCGTATAAAACTCTATTTATAGATTATATCAATAAATTAATTTCAAATATGATCGAAAAATATTAAAAGATAAAATAAGACGTATTTAGATAATAAAAATTTTAATGTATCGATAATATGAAATAAAATTAAGTAAAAAATGATTAAATTTATTTAAAAAGTTATAAAATTTTTATTACTGTACTATATATAAAGAAATTACTTCACTTAATGAATAATAATTGTTTATGTTAATATAATACAAATTATATTAGAATACATTATTCCATTATAAAAAAACGTCAATGTTTAGAACACTAAAAATATTAAATATACTTTTGTGCCTTTAGAAAATATTGATCTATCTTTCCAAGATTACACTAAATTGTATTATATCAAATAGACTGAAATACCGATTGTAAACAATACTCAATATTTTAAGCAATATTTTAGCTTTAAATTCAAAATGTATTGTAAATAATTAATAAAAATCGGTTAATTACAGACAGATCGATAGTAAGGAAAATAAAAAAGATGAAGAAAGAGTTAATGAAAAAGAAAAAAAGATTTTAATAGGAAATGTAGATGAGAAAGAGTAAGGTTAAATTTGATAACTAAGATTAATATAAAAAATTAATTGCTATCGAAATAATCTAATGGTTAATTATTGGGTGATTTTAAAACTTGTAATCCAAGATTTAATAAATAACATATTTTTGGTATATTTCTTTAAGAGCAAATAGTTAAGGAAGGCCATGATAAGAGCAACTACACTAATAACTAACTACGATAAAAGTTTCATCGATTCTACTTCTAGCCTATGGATAAATCAGCAAATTACTACTTAATCATATAATTGGGAAAGAAATCAACCCATGCTAGTATAGTTTCATAGGGCCATGGAACTATATTACTACCGGTCAAAACGGCGAAATTTTGTAAAGAATATAAACACAAAAAAAAATAAATACAAAAAAAATAGTTAGAAAAAAAAAAAATTAAAGAGGAGAACAAATCGATAAAATGTTAACGAAGCTTTCTACAGAAAAAACACTAAATTACATTTATTGTGGAGAGAAAACGATTAAGACATCTCGATATGCACACTCTTCACGGTACCAGTAAAACAATTTGAAGTTAACCGTGAATCAGCTTGGTTTCTACCTCACCAGAAAGCGGCTGGACAATCAGTGCCCGTAGTGGGGGATCATCAGAGGGGGGAACGTAATTCCCCAGTACGTACACACCTATGAGGTGTGCTACGAGAGTATGACCACTGACATACACTTGTATCGGAGGATCAAAGCTGTCTTATCCTTGGGTAAGACTCCCGTCTATAATCTCTTTTCAATATCATAAAAATCAGCTCCTTTGGGGCCATTATTATAGGAAGCATTATTAGCCCATTTCAAACTGGGAACCCACCATACTTCTGGATTTCTTTCTACATAAAGTAATGTCTTATGCTTTTATGTAGGAAACTGATAACGACCTACATGGGGTCTAAAGATATATAACTCATTTTTTTTAATGTACACAAAAAAATATTTCATCGGTATTGAGCCTCTCGGTACTTTTTCAGTTATTAACTGTAGTAAGTTGCCTTTACCACTTGATTTCATCATGAAATATTTTTCGAGATATAAAAATCGCTTAACAATCTTTTGGCTGAATAGTTATCTGATATTTATTTTTTGTAAACAACAGGTTTTTTCAAACCCGATGATCATAAATTAGGTGATAATTAGGAGTAAAATAAAACAATAATATTGAAAATTATACCATTAAAAAATACCGGAGTCATTTATAGAAACAACCTAAATAACATTAATAAATTTACGCTTTTTACCTGGTCATTTTTTGAATAAATATGCCATTCTAAATGGATAAACTTAACAGTAATTTTATTTACTAAAAAGGGAGAAAATAACATACTCAGAGATTATTAAATTTAACAATCTACGACAAATATTCCATTTTCTCTATGTTGAAAATTAGGAAATATCGTACTTTTATATAATCTGAAGCAGATTGTAATGTAAATTTACAGTGTGTAACGTATTTTAGAGGTTAAAAACTTTTTACTAAACAGGTTTTCAACAACTAATGAATATTTTGTAATAAAACAATATTTGAACTTTCATTAAAACTATGCAGCCCATAAAATTAAATAACATAATAAATCAATTAAATATAATTTCTTACTATATTCTTACGTTTATGCAATTGCATTTTGAATGTAACACATTAAATTTATATAATGCTTGAAAAAATTAACCTACTTATACTGAGCTTTCTACAGAAAATTTCTATTAACTAAAATAAATTCAAATTCTATTGAATTATAATAGTTTCTATTCGTATCTGTATATAAAATAGTATTAACTAAATTAATTGAGCGTAAACAATATTTTAAAGGAAAGACTAGTAAATTGTATAGATAGTTAATAAAATTTTTATTAATAACTTGAGTTTCAGCTCAATTATAATTGAAATAGTGTGGTATAATATAAAGTATAAATTGTTAAAATTCTCATTAAAAACGTCATATTATTTAGAATGGTAAAGAAAGCATTTATATTTAAGTTTAAGTACTCAAACGGCCAACTATCTCAAAGATCCTTAAAAACTTTAAAAAATTAAACAACTTCAATGTCATCTTTGATACTCACGGTGAGCAAAGGAGAAAATAATTTAATATATTAGCACGATTTATCATTATAAAGTATTAAATATTTCAGTCCATCTCTGAAATATAGAGTTTCAAAAAAAAAAAGGATAAGGAATAAATCGTTAGCTTCACAATAACATCGAGAGTGGGGCACTAGTGGATTTTTGGACTCTGATTTATCCACCGAGGTCATGTTTGATATTTATACTTTTGTTCAAGCATAATAGAGTAAACTAGAATTTACGGTGGGTGAGGGAGTGGGTCAGAAGCACATTTGCCAGACTGTCTAGCATGTACACAACCCTTAAGGTACAGCCGGTTATTTATTATTAATGAACGTTAATTATAAAATCAATATTATAATATGGATAATGATATCATATAAATACTGGAAATATATTATGATTAATAATTTATTAAATCTACACGGGATATTATGAAATAATCATTAAAATAATGTACAATACAATATCATTAACTATAAGAATAATAATATAAATTTAGCTATATTTATTATATTCTCATGCCATTTAAGTTTTTGAAATTGCATTACAATAAAACACATTATTTGATTTATCAAAAAATGCAGAAAATCTGAATAAATAAATCTACAAATTTTAAAGGTTAAAACAATATAAAATAATAAAACTTAGCACATAGGAAAAGGATCGTATCATTTTATATAGAGTATCATAAATTATTGAATATGAGAAATTTATAAGAAAGCGTGAGGAAGCAAAGCCCCACCCATAGACTATTATTTATAACTATAAATAAATTCACTACCCATAGATGTATACAAGATTTCTGGAACCAGTGGCGTAATCGCAAGGGGGTTAAGCTGAGGAAATTTATTAAAAAAACGTCAATTTTAGACGAACCTAATATATATAAATAAATATCACTTTCATTGAGGACTTTGTGTGATAATAAGCATTATCTAAATGAAACACAATATTATTTTTCAAAATTGCGAAAATACTGTTTAAAATACATCTTATATGTATATAAAGATTTCGCTAATTATATATTTACAAAATATGTTGATAATATTTTCGGCATAACACCGTTAAAATTGAATAAGAAGGTACTAAAATTTGTATATGAATATATTGAAACAAATATCGTAAGAAAAAGCGTAATTTTTAGAAGTTTATATAAATAAAAAAATTATTTTATATTAATTATATTAAAAACAATAGTGTATTTTCAACAAGCTAAGTGATATATTAAATATATTAGGTTAAAGATATAATATAATAGTAAATAAAACAAATTTGAAAATTTCAATTAAAAAAACGTAAATATTTTAAGAGTCACACTATGAAACTAGAAATTCATCATATTCTTTTTATCTCTTTTTGAGAAATCGTAATTTCAATATGAGAAACACAATATTATTTAGTTCACAAATAGCTCAGAATATTAGAATTAGTACCGTAAAATCATCTATTTATAAGATTTACGAATATAAATATATTTACAAAATGTTTGAAATATTTAAAAGAATCGTACTTTTATAAGTATCGATAACTTAAAATTTTATAATTGTTAGAATAATATTTATAAGAAAAAAGCGTAATTTTAGTTAGATAAGTAATATAATGTATATTATTATATAACAACATATTTTATTATCACAACTAATAAATGGAATAATATTTAACTAATATATATAAAATCATATATATTTCACATATCTTAATTAATAATAATGTCAGATATTATAATGAGCATATACTACAAATAATAAATATAATAAAATTATCGTACTATTTACTGTAATCACTTTGATTGTAAATATTATTAGGTAATAGAGGAATACAAGGTTAGGTTAGGTTAGAATAGGTAAGGTTAGGATTAATTTTTTACGGAAATTAGACTGTAAGAATTCCAGGTTATTAAAGATCTTTTAGGCTATATAGTGTTTTTATTGAAGAGTACTGGTTTATAATAGAGTTTACGTATATAGTTAGATAATTTGTGAAATAGAAGTATAGCGTAATAAATACTTTATAAAAGATAGTTCTAATAAATTATTGGTAATGGTGAAAATTTAAAGACATACAAGGCGTATTTTAGATAATCAAAATTTTTCAGGAAGAGACCCAATCATTAATGCAAAGTGTTTTAAGAATGAATATTAAATTTAAAAGCTTTAATAGTGAGAGTATAAAATTTAATGTTATAATAAACTTACCATAATTTAATAAAATTTATTAAACATACACTACAAAACTATAATATTTAATAATATTCACTTATCTTCTGATTGGTAATTCTAAGTATTATCAAGTAGATCAATACATTATTAGTTTCAAATTTCGCTTAAAAAATAGCGTTATAAATTCAATAAGATATTTAAAGATTAACACTTATATACTAAGAAGCATGCAATAAGATTACAAAAAAATGTAACCTTTTAATTTTTCTATAATTAAAAATCGTTGGTAGTTAAATATTAAGAGAAACTAAAATACACTTTAGAAGAATTTTTCACAAAGAAAATCTAATGAAATTAGTATGACATTTTTTAAATACAATCTGAATTCGTAATAAATTTGATGGCAGTTAATTTGTTTTTTATACCAAGTAAATCATCAATAAAATATATTCATGCATATGAAAAATCTGTTACTTTAATTTACTCTCTAATTAAGAGATTAATTTATTATCACTAATGCTACACATTTACTGTGCAATTTTATGAGAAAAAATTTTAATGACATTATCATGATAACCATCAATTATGTATTTTCTCATAAAATGACTGAATATTTATGATTTCGCTAAGAGTATATAACTAATATCGATCAAAATTTAAAATAAATATTAATCCCTTAAAAGCATTAAAATTAATTTAACGATTGTTTTGATAAATTTTTAGCGAGAGGAAAGATATTCTGTATATCTCTGGTTCGAAAGAATAAACTCTGGTTAAAAATCCGCGATTGGAAAATACTTTTTAAGAAATAAGCTGTTATAATCGATTTTAATACAGAAAACTTCTAAATACCTTTTAAAATTATATTATATAAAAACAGTGTCTCTTCTCACAACCTAACACGAAATGAAATATGCATATGAAGGAAATTCAATTTCAGATATCATTACGCAGATCATCCTCGAATAAAGTCGCGAATAATTTTATTCTAAATTTGTGGACCATTTTTTTATGAGAAATAATAATAATAATGAAACCTATTAATAAACTTCGCTTGGTTGTATATTCACTTTGGTTTCTTTCCATTTCGAGGAAAAAATCTATTCTAATGGAAAGTAACAAACCATTTAATATTGTTTCTCCAAAAATAATGAAAATCACCCGGCCAAGAATAACTCCGCAATTTTTAAGGTTTATTTTTTTATAATAAAATAAAAGCGAATAAAATAATGTTCCCTTAATTTCACGGAAAATCTCGTATTAAAACATACAAGTGCTAGTTCTCTTCTCTAATACCATTTTGTATCTGAAAATTCATCTGCGTACATGCGCTTACTGTTACTAAGTCTAATCTATTTTTTACCTAAATAAAGGTTATTCTACAAACTAATGAAATCATTTGGTAATATTGTAAAAACAAATACTGAAATTTCTATTTAAAAAACGTCAATTTAACGTCAATTTTAATAATATTAAATATCTTCTTCTTCTCTTCGCTTTTGAAATAGTGCATTTCAATGTACCTCACAATATTCTTCTTCAACATCTGCTGACATCTACGTTAAAAACTCTATTTAAGATTTACCAATAGATTCAAATGTTGAAATTTAGGAAGAATATGTTCACTTCTCTTTACAGATCGTCTAAATTCTTTTCTTCTCAATTGCGTTAATCAATTTAAGTATACAAGCGTTTCTCAATTTTAGAAGTCAAATTTTTTATTTACAACAGGTTTCCACAACTAATTGAAATATTTTGGTATATAAAAACCAAATATGAAATTTCATTAAAAAACGTCACATTAAGACACCTGAAAAACTATTAAAAAATTCACTTCTCAGCTTTTTTATAGAAATAGAATTTTCAAATGAACACAATATCTTTTCAAATGCTGAAAACACCGTTAAAGAAGTTCAATTTCTAAAAAGAGTTAACCAAATAATTTCAAATGTTGAAATTTAGGAAAATCGTACTTTTAAGAGTTCTAAATTTTGTAATGTGAAAATTAAAGAAAAAGCGTAAATTTTAGAAGTTATAATTTTTATTAAAACAGTTTTCACAACTAGATTGAAATCTAGGTATTAAACAAACAAAGTATTTGAAATTTCTTAAAATACGTCAATGTTTAAGACACCTAAAACTATAAAAATTCCGCTTTTTGCTTTTTGATAGCATGTCAATGAACACATTTTTTTTCAAACACTGAAAATCCTTTAAAAAACTCAATTTTAGGACAATTACCAAATATTCAAATTTGAAGTGGTTAGGACATTGCTGACTTTTAAGAGCAAAAAGAATAATGTTTGAATTAGAGAATGCGTAATTTAGAGGTTAAAATTTTTTACTAAAACAGGTTTTCACAACTAATGATAATTTTTGTATATAAAACAAATATTTGAATTTCAATTAAAATACAATTTATAACAACCTAAAACTAGTAATAAATTCGCTTTTCTGCTTTTTTTGAAATTGCATTTCAATAAACACATTATTTCTTTCATAAAATGCTGGAGGAGCTTAAAACTTATTTTACATATTTAATAAATATCTCTCTTATACTATTTATATCAATAATGTTCGAAAATCTAGTAACAAATCGTTACTCTTATTAAGAGTTCTATTAAATATTTATACTCCTGAAATTTGAAAATTTAACAATTAATTTAAACAAAATTATGCTCTCAGATTACAGATACAAGATTTATTTTTACTAAAAACATATTATATACTATATATATATATAAGTTAGTTTTACAACACAACTAATAGAAATATTTGGTATATATAAAACAAATTAATAGAATTATATCTCTCCTATGTCTAATTTTAGTACTCCTGAAATTTGAAAATTTAACAATTAATACTTTTCTGCTTTTATAAATAGCATTTAAATGCAACAAAATATTTTTTCAAAGGTGCATAGATAGGTTATTTATGCAAATTTTATTACTCATATTTTTCATAAGAAATAGTAAAAATATTTATCCTTAATATTCTCTGTAATTTAGACGAATTAAACTTTATTAATATTGTGGTTTTCTTGTAATTCGAAGATTTTAGGTTAGTTCCTTGCTGAAATTATTATATTTATTATAATTAAAAAATCCCATTTTCTCTTTATAATCAACTAACATAAATATATTGGGTAATATATATTTAAATATTTCTATAAGATAATCAAATAATTGTAAATATTTATTATATTAAGAAAATGTTTACTAAATTATAATGATACTGCCTCATACAAAATTTTTTAAACAGCTCTTGCGTTAATGAGACTTTATATAGAACTATTGTTTTTATTTAAGCACAACAGGAATGGTAATTAATGATTTGCAATTGTTCTTCTATTATTTTCTCATATGTTACTTAGAATATGGTGTTCATGCCTTAATAAATAAAAACTCAAAAACCTCCCATCAGTAATTAACGAAAACATCTTGGAAACATGTTAGAAAATTAGGAAATAAATCTATCATCTTTACAGATGTATCTATATAAATTGTAATGTGGAAAATTATATAGAAAAAACGTAATTATTAGATAGAGTTAAAAACTTTATTTTTACTGACAAAGTTTTATCACTAACTATTAGAAATATAATATTTAGTACTAATATACATCCAAAATATTTAGAAATTTCTAAAATATTAAAGAAACACCGTCTCAAATTAATACAAAAATAAAACTATTAACAATAATTATATTCGACTTTATTTTGTACTTTTTTATGAGAAATAGCATTTCAATGAATACATTATAGAAAATTCATTTATTTAATTTTTGTAATATACTTACTGCCGAGTTTGATACAATCGAACAATTATCGTGGACTGAAGAAAAAAAATACTATTATAGAAAAATGTACTTATTAAAGAGTCTATAAATTGTAAATGTCAAAATTATATGTATAAAGTGTATATATATTAAGAAAAATTAGTAATTTTATTATAAAAAACAGTTTATCAAATAACGATAAATATTATTGTAGTATATTATAAAAATACTAAGAATTAGTGGGAAATACATTAAAAAAACGCAATTTTAAAGACCCTATAAAACTATAAATTAAAATCGTCATTATCTTGATTATTTGAAAAATGACCTATTATAATGAAATAGCTAATTTATTATTATTACTATCATAAAACTGAAAATATCCTTATATAAAAACTTACATAATTTTAAGAAATTACAATAATGTCAAATGTTGAATATATAATTTTAGGAAAAAAGACTGTATAATAAGAGTTCTAAATATTTATATATATGTATATGTATTACAAATTTAGAAAAAGCGTAATTTAAGAGTTAGACAAATTATGTAATAACTAAATAAAGGTATTTTCAACAAATCTTAATAATGCTGTCATAATGAAAAATTAATCGTGTCTATTATACAAAAGTATATAAAAACAAAAAGATTATAGAAATATTTCAATAAAAAAAATCGTCATAAGAATAATAGAATAGACATCTAATCCATATAGAATAACTAAAAATAGATTAAATTTACTTAATTATTCCTAGAGAGATGAACTTTGGATTTTAGTCAATTTTTCAATTAAGAAACTACACAAATAATAGTTATATATTATCGAAAAAATAAATTGTGCACATAGAAATTTAAATCCTAACAGTAGATTAAAGAGTGTTATATAAGCTTGCTCATCAAAATTGTTATTAAAGAATTTAAATCAAATTAATCTTTTGGAAATGGGTTGAAAAATATGAGATGAAATATGGTTAACTCTTAAAGGACTACAAATATGTTAGATATTTTGACAGAAAAATGTTAATAGGAATAACTTATAAACGTAAGTTTTAAATAAAAAAATTACAAATATTATTCTATTCTATTAATGAGAAGATAGGTTTTCACAAACTTAAAGAATTATTTGGGTTATAATATATAAGAACGATAATAACTTTCATAGTAGTAAATAATTTACATTAAAAAAACGGATACAGCTTTTATGAATCAACCTATAATAAACAAAAATAATATTTACTGTTTCGTAAATTTATATTGAAAAATAGAAATTTCATAATATATGAAAAGTAATGATCAACTAATCTATTTATTATAAATTAGCTGATAAATTAATCCTTTATAATAACAATTTCAGAGATTACCTAAAATAATTTAAATTAGTAAAATTTAGGAAAAATATCTGTGTTCTCCATACAAATTTTTAAATATAAAGAAGTTGAAATATATTTTAAAGAAAACTATAAATATTATGACTAGTTTATATAATATATTTTATTAAAACTAGGTTTTCACAACAATAGAATAATATGAGGTTTAACAAATATTTAGAAATTTCATATTAAAAAGAATATAGCTATATTAAGAAATTGATTAGATCATATTATAATATATTTACATTTCTGAGCTTTTTTAATATAGCTAATTTACAATTATAGTAACATTAAAATTTATTTTTTTACAAATATGCATTAAATAAAAGAGTAAAATCATCATTTTATAATATAATTTAAATAAAATAAATTTCAAATGTAATAATTATTAGGAAAAAATTACGTATACTGTATTAAAAGTAGTTATATAAATTGTAAATGTGAAAATTTGAACAGAATTAGCGAAATACCAATACAAAGACTAGAATTTTTTCACTTGAATAACGGAGTGTATATCATACTAAACTAATGAGAAGTTCGTTATCATCGAAACTAATTATATCAGAAAAGATCATTAAAACAGTCTATTTTATATAAGAACTAAAACTTTAATATCAAATTCAACTTTTCTGCTATATTAGTGAAAAGCATTCAATGAACACAATATTTTTTTTTTAAATGCTGAAAATACCGTTTAAAACTCTATTTTAAGATTTACCATTAATTATGTTTGAAATTCTTAGGAAAAGCAAATGCTAAAGCAATAGGACAATAGTTAGATGTTAATGTGTTCGAATCAAAAAAATAGCGTGATTTATTTGAAAAGTTATAAATTTAAATTATAGTTATATTATAGATGATGGAAGAACTAGATGGAAAAATATGAAATGTAAAATAAAATTAAGAGAGGATTTAATCAAATTATCTTATATTACAGTGGTTGAAAAAGAATGGTCAAATTCCTCTAAAGGAGCAAGCCCAATCATAACGCATGGAGCATAATCGCTTTCTGCTTTCCGAAATAGAATTTTTCACAACAAAAACACAGTTAATTTTCAAATTGCTCTAGAGAAGAACCTGCTATATAACAGAATCAAGCTTCAACTTGAAGAGAATTTACAAAAATAATTTCAAATGCTTGAAAATATTTCAAAAGAATCGTACTTTTTAAGAGTTCTGAATTTGTAGTGTGAAAATTTAGAAAAAGCGTAATTTAAGAATTAAAATTTTTTAATGTAACAGATTTTCACAACTAATGAGATAAATTTTGTATATATAAAACAAATAGTGAAATTTCATTACAAAACCGTCAATTAGACACTAAAAATTATTGATAAAAACAATGACTCCCTTCTCTCGCGAGAGCCTTATCAATTTATTATTGGATAATTAATATAAATTCAAAATAGTGCTTGAAACAACGAAATTACTGTTTTCACACCATAAAAAATGCTAATAAGAAATAGATAAGTGCTAAAACACGTTAAAATCTATCTACATAAAATTTGAGAAGAAGGTAAAAACCCAAAGACAATGGTTATACTAATTCAATTGTTGTCAATGGTGTTCTATTAATTCTGGTGGCGAATAATCGTATCCCCCTTTCTGTTAGAAAGAGTACTTCGTAAAATCTAGTTAAATGTAATATTCAATTATACTTAATTTAGAAAAGAATAGCCCAGTTATTTCAACGCGGGAAAAGTTTCATAATTTCATCTGTATATTAATTAAAAGCTCATATTATAATAAATTATAATATATATTTTTAACCCTTAAAATAGTTAATATTTCTTTTCACTTCAGCCATAAATGTATTAATGAAAATTATATAAAATTAGTAGAACAAATAGTCTTCTTTTCTTTTTTATTAAACCACTACATAGACATTAAAAAATCCTTATGGTGACCCTCTATTTATGTGGAATAAGCATTTCAATCAATACGACTCTTGCTACATATAGGTACTATAATGCTCTTTATTATATAATTGCGCGGAAAAGGACTCAATTTTAGAGATTTCTACACCAATTCTGACGCTCCCCATTATTTCATCCAAATTCGCCTGGATGAAAAAAAAATTTGGAGTAATTTACTATATGGTAACCTAGACCAAATCTTGAAAACAAATTTTCAATGTATGAAAATATATCTTCCAAATTTAAGAGCAGTGTATGCTATGTAGGATATAAAGAGGATCCCTTATCCCCCAATATTACGCTTAGAACTTTTTCATCAAGCAAGATATTAAAAGTAGTGCTTGAAATAATAAAAGAAATTTAAGAGAAAACAGAATATGATATTGGACAAATTTCATTAAAAAAACTCATTTTAAGCACCAAATTTAAATAAAACAAATGTTCGAAGATTTATACCGGTATAAAATTTATTATATTTAAATCGACTGTAAAGCAAATGAAATAATTTTATCAATTTATGTTCAGATATTTGCTGAAAATAAACGGAAGCTCGTACCTCATTCGCTTCTCTTTCAGCGCGAGTTTACACAAAAATATACTCATAATGTCGATATTTTGAGTTAAAATCAAGGATAAACTTTTAAAGATCTATACAAATTATAAAAATGATGAAATCTCTTTTTAAGGGAAATATAGTGGTCAAGATATAGAATCAGAGCTTTCATTTAGATCAGTCTATAAATTCATTACATTTGTTCATTCTAAATATATATATAATTAAAAAACAAATAATCAACTGAATTATTAAAAATTATTGATTATAAAGATATTTAATTTTTAAACAAAAAAGTAATTAATGAACAAATCTTCACAGAATTTAATACATTACACCCAATTAAACAGAATATGCAGGTTACCATTCGTCAGATGCCATCAAAAAAGGACGTTACTATTTAAATTTGGTAGATCATATATATTCTAATATTAGAGTTTAAAACACCTATTTTCCGGAGGTTTTTTCATTAGGCCATTTCCCAATCAAAGTTGGATATTATACCATTTATGCTTTTTTCCGAAATAAGATTCCGACAAAATTCAACACTTGAGATCTAATCCTACAATTCTTATAAAGAGATATTATATACATATATTAAATTTTCAAAAATTTATAAATTTTTGAAAAAACGGTACTTTCTGAAGACTGTGAAAATTTTGACAGATGACTAAGCTAAAAGGGCCCTAAAGAAGGTAATTTAGTCAGTACTAAAATAAATGTTTTATCTTCAATACTAGTTGGGATGTCATCCACACTACTATTTGAGCTTATATTCTGGGTATTAGATATTAGAGAATTCTAAGATATTTGAAAAGGTGGATTCTTCAGTTAAAAGGAAACTGTCAATTTATAGTACTCCTAAAGCAATTAAATAAATTCTCCACGCTTTTTGCTTTCATATGCGTATGATATAGCATTCTTCAATGAAACACCCAATATTTTTTCAAATGCTGAAAATACCCGTCTCAAATATTAACTCTATTTTCTCGATTTACAGAAGAAGTAATCTTTCAAATGTGAAATTGTACATGAAAAATCCGTACCCGTCTTAAAGGAGTCATAAACACTACCAAAATACTAAGTGAATGCCTCGATATAGAATTTGTATATAAATGGCGTAAAGAAACGGTAATTATTACTGAAAGTTATCAAAATGAATTTTTGTCCAATCTAAAAACTGGCCGTGGAATTAGCATATACACCCTTGAATAAGAAAAGATGACACGTGTATATTAAAATATCAGTCTGTCCGAGGTGAGTTAAGAACTTTTCACTTATCGTCTAAAACATGGTTAAAACTGTTAGTCCGATAGTACCTAAACGACTTGCTTTTCTCTCAGTTTGATCATCAACTGTTATCTGTCACTGATGATTCTACAGAAGCAAAACAAGGCTGACAAAAAAGCATAATTTGAAAAAAAACAAAAAAAAATGGATCTTGAATTTTGACATTGGAAATATCGACTTGAACAGCTAATTCTAATGCATTTGAATGTCCACATGAGTTTTCAGACAGATGATCTTTTAAAACAGGTTTAAACGCGGAGACTTTTAAAGCAGCTTTTCCTTGCGTTCTTTTTTCTTTTTGCCAAGCTCAATATATATTTCAAGAAGAGGGAGAATGGTTGAGTTCTATCGGCAAAGACAAAACATTTATCAAGTGCGGAGTACAAGCTCAGAGACACGAAGATTTGAGGACCACAGGAGGGGCACCGTTCCAGGACCAAGTCGCTTTCTATTGTTAGTCGTCTCCAGGGAGCGGTAAGATATAATCATCCGCTATGATATATATATATATATATATATATATAAAATATATATATAAATCCATAAATGAATGTTATAATATCTTTGTATATGTTCCTAAATACCTAAAACTCTTTACAAAAAATATTATTATATATATTAGTATCTATATATATATATATATATATATACTAGTATATATATTAGTATATATATATATATATATATATATGATATATATAATATATATATATAATATATATATTATATATATATCATATATAATATATATATGATGATAATATATATATAATATATCATCATATATATATATATAACTATAATTATATACTGATATGTCACGTCCCTTTTAGGAATAACTTTTCTTTTGCTGTGCTCAATCATGCAGCAGAAAACAGACCGTTAATAGCTCAGAAACTTGCCACTAGAAAAGACAAATTATATAAGGAAGGGTTCCAACCCCAAATTATCCTCGCCACACGAAGTACACATATCCGAGACACACACATTTACACACAAACATAAACACACCTACACACACATATGCACACAATCCACAAAAAAAAAATTTTGCTCCATTTCGTAAATCCGTTCGCAAATTCTTTTCTGTCCAATTTTAATATTTTATGCCGAGTTCACTTTCCTAATACATTTTGAACCACTCACACGCGACATAAATCACTACATATACTAACTATGATATTATATATATATATATATATAGTATATATATATAGTATATATATAATAATATATATACATAATATAATATATAATCATATATAGTATATTTGGGCGAGACAAGGAACTACGCATACCCGGTCACTTTACTATTTCTTGCTTGAAGAACATCGATCTTCAAGGAGAATTCTCTGGAAGAACGATTTTTAGATGGTTAAATGGAAGCACAGCATGTCTATTTCCATTGGAAATGGGTGAAAGCCTACCTGAGCTATATACACTCAAGGAGTATATGCATCGTAAAAACCATTGAGTTCCGAGAAAGAGTTTTCTAATGAGTGACTCCGCATAACCATCAGAAGTTATCTGAAGGCCAAACAGTGAAAAAATGCTGGCAAAACTGACAGGCGCGAAAGTCCTCACCTGGGAGACTGGTGTAGACAATGTAAGAATATATTTCAAAATATAAAGCGATTCAAATATGGGTATATCATAATTAATTATATAAGTACCTGCATCTATATATTAAAAATATAATACATACTCTCCGATATATATATAATATACTTATTTTATTAGCTACACCAAAAATATATGCTGGTTGACTTCCGTCTAAAATTACGTTATGTTATTTAGGTTAATACGGTTAGGATACATTCAGGTTAGGTTGGGGTTAGGTTAGGTTAGGTTAGGTTAGGAATTAGGCCAGGAAAAAAAATTTGATTTCTTTAACCCTAAACTTATTAAAATTTAACGAATACATTAATTATGGATTTTCGCTCCTGGAGTCAACCCCTTATAAAAGCCTGAAATGACTATAATATATATATATATAGAATAATGTATATATATAAATATATAATATATATTACATCTATAATATAGATA
>JABUQX010056654.1:60000-72500 GCA_015478945.1 Trachelipus rathkii
GTTTTTAGTGGTATGAATGTTTCTGTTCTGGTTAACCTTTTTAATCTAGCTTTAGTGAAATGAATATTTCTGTTTCATTCAACATTCCGTTTTAGCTTTTAATGGAATGAGTATTTATTTTTTAGTAAACTTTTCAGCTATGGTTTTTAGTATAATGGACGTTTCTGTTTCATTCAACCTTTCCGGTCTAACTTTTAGTGGAATGGATGTTTCTGTTGTAACCTTTTAGTTATAGTTTTTAGTGATAAGATGCTTCTGTTTGTTTTATTCAACCTTTCTGGTTTTCTTCTAGTGGAATGGATATTTCTGTTTCAATTCGTTCTAGCTTTAGAGGAATAGATATTTCATTTATTTTAAAGAGTTTAGTCTAGTTTAGTGAAATGTTATATTAAACAGTCTAGTTCTAGTTTATTAGTTTTTGCTTCAGTAATTTTGGTAATTGACCTAAAAAGAGAATGAGAAGGGACGATTAATTATTAACTAATATAGTAGTTATTTAATGGTGATTCATTTAGTAATTAAAATAAATAAAAAAAAATTGAAAAATTATTTCTATAAAAATAAAATATTAAATAATTTTATTCTATAATTTTTATTTAATTACATTATAAATTTCTGAATTATTATAAAAACAATTTACTCAAATACTATAATTTATCTATTGCGTAATTAATATATGAGCAATAAACATTTATTTTTTGGTATTTTATTTAATATACTTATATAATAAATTACCGTATAGTTAAAAAAATATTATTATTATTATTATTATTATTATTATTATTATATTATTATTATTTTATTATTATTATTATTATTATTATTATTATTATTAGTAGTAGTAGTAGTAGTAGTATAAATATTTTTATTATTATTATTATTATTATTATTATTATTATTATTATTATTATTAATATTATAATTATTATTATTATTATTATTATTATTATTATTATTAATTATATTATTATTATTATTATTATTATTATTATTATTATTATTATTATTATTATTATTATTTATAAGAAATTAACAAACATTTGAAATTAATTTAATCAAATAATATTTCAAATTTTCTATTATTATTAATTTTTTTTTTCATTTTATTTTCCCCAGGAGATATAATGAAAAATTTCGCTCCATTTCTGAAAATGTATACAGAGTACGTGAAAAACTTCGACACGGCGATGACTTTTATCAACAATCTACAAGCCAAAAATAGTCGATTTGCTTCTATTATGGACGACATTCAGTATATAATATGATTATAATAATATATATATATATATATATTTATTATATATATATATAGTTATAGTATAATATTATATGATATATATAATATATTATATATATATATATATTATATATATATAGAGAGAGAGAGAGAGATATATATATATATATATATATATATAGTATGTATATATTATATATATATATATTTATAATACAAAAAAATATATATTTAATAAAATATAGATATAATATGTATATATATATATATATATATAGAGAGAGAGAGACGAGAGAGAGGAGAGAGATGAGAGAAGAGAAGAAGGAGAGAGAGAGGTAGAGAGAGAATTAATAATATTATTAAACCGACGAGTAAATAATATAGTTAAATAATTATAAAAAAATAAAATAAAAAATAATAATAATAATAATAATTGTATTTCCATGTCATGATATATCGTAATAACTGGAAAGGAAAATTTTAACATAACCAAACAACTAAATTAACCAAAGGAAAAAATTTCTTGCCACACTTCCCCAAAAAAAACAACCACACACACCACATCACACGCACACACACACACAACTACAGCACAACACACACACACACACACACCACAACCACACAACACCACACATACCACACTCAACATCACTCACTCACCACTCACGCGCACTACACACCTTACTTACCACACACCCACACCCCACACACTCACTACCACACACACATTATATATACATATATATAATATTATATTATATTATTATATATATATAAAAAAATATAATTTATTATATTAACTTATATTATATATTTATTTATATTTATATTATATATATATTATAATATTATAATATATATATATAATATATAAAACAGCAAATGGATATAGTGAAATTGTGGAAATTTTAACTTTTGCAACATCACATGTTGTCTCCCGTACAACGGTTTATTCACGAAATTATTGTTAAAAAAAGATTTACCTTCGTAAAACTTCCGACACAAAAGCGTGATAGAGAAGAACTGAAGGTGAGAAATGGTTTTATCCTTGAGTACTTTTAATGTGGTTTTTTTTTCAATACGTTTCCTTTTTGTTATCAGAACTTTTAAGTAGTTCTTATTACAGAACGTTTTCTTTCTTTTCAGTACTGTTAAGTACTATTTGTTTTTTAACATGTTTTCTTTTTATTTTCAGTACTCTTAAGTAGTTTTTATTATAAAACGTTTCCTTTCACTTCAGTACTCTTAAGTACTATTTGTTTTCTTTTAATAATTTTCCTTTAAATTTTCAGAACTAAGTAATTCCTATTACAGAACGTTTCCTTTCTCTTCAGTATTCTTAAGTACTATTTGTTTTTTTTAAATACGTTTCCTTTTAATTATTTATCAGAGCTCCTAATTTGTTCTTATTTCAGAACGTTTCCTTTCACTTCAGTCCTCTTAAGTACTATTTCTTCTGTTTCTTTTTATTGTCAATGCCATTTGTTTTTTCAATACGTTTCCGTTTATGTTAAGTACTTTTAAGCAGTTCTTATTATAGAACGTTTCCTTTCAATTCAGTACTGTTAAGTGCAACTTCTTTTGTTTCCCTTTTATTATCAGTACAATTTGTTTTTTTAATACTTTTCCTTTTAATTTTTAGAGTTTATAGGTAGTTTTTTTTACAGAACGTTTCCTTTCACTCCAGTACTGTTAAGTACTATTTCTTTTATGCTTCCTTTTTATTGTCAGTACTTTTAAGTAATGATTACTACAACACGTTTCTTTTCTGTTTTTCAGAACTCTTAAGTATTATTTGTTTTTTTTTAAAACGTTTCCATTTTATGTTAAGTACTTTTAATTTTTATTTTTCAGACCCTTCTTTTTTATTTTTAGTACTTCAAGTAGTGTTTGTTTGTTTTATTCAATACTTCTCAGTGTAACTGTGTTTTTCAGTAAGTCTCCTTTTTATTTATCAGTACATTTTAAGTACTGTTTTTCTATCTATTATATTTTTTTGACCTTTAAGTTATATTTGTTTATTAGAACGTTTCCTTTTTATTTTAAGTATTTTTAATTTATGTTTCTTCTTTCTGTACGTTTTCTTTACATTTTCAATACTTTTAAATACTACCGATTTTTTCAATACTTTTAATTACTATTTATAATTTCAACACCGCCTTTTTTATTTTTAGTGTTTTAAAAAGTACTTGTTTTTTTCAGTTAGTTTCCTTTTTATTTTCAGTATATTTAAATAATTTTTTTCAGCAGGTTTCCTTATTTCAGTACTTTTAAGTACTATATATTTTTTCCGTGCATTTCCTTTTAATTATTCAGTACTTTTAAATAGTACTTGCTTCTTTTTCCAGTACGTATACTCTAAATATTTCAGTATCTCCTTTTTCATTTTTTCAGTATCATCCATTTTATTTCAAGTGCAACATATTTTTTACTACTTCTTTCTATTTTAAGTAATTTTAAGTACTTTTTGTGTTTTAACAAGTTTCCTTTTCATTTCAGTTCATATTAAGTTCTATTTGTTTTATTTGCCTGCTACAATTACTATTTTTAATTATTTTGATTAGAAGCCTTAAGATTGGTTTCGACAGCGGCCAACCATGCCAACGAAGCCATGAAGAAAATTGATAAGTTTAAGAAACTGCTTGAAATACAAGAGAGTCTTGGAGGTGCATTAGAACTGGTTTCCCCAACAAGAGAGCTCTTGAAGGAAGGAAAAATTATCAAAATATCTGCCAGATCCGGAGACCATCAAGAAAGATATGTGTTCCTGGTAAGCTGAGATCTTGTTGAAGTTGATGGTCACTACCTAAGTTGTTGGTCACTGTTGAATTTGTCGGTCACTATTGAAGTTGTTGGTCACTATTGAAGTTGTCGGTCACTTCTGAAGTTGTTGGTCACTAATGAAGTTGTTGGCTACTGATTTTTATGAATCTGTTTCTGTTGTTTGATCTTTTGTTTCTGATGACTAGTGTAGATCTTCAGTCTTCACTGATTTTCATTGTTTTTGGCTAGTCTCTGTAGGTTTGCTGAACGTCATTAGTCTTTAGTCATGTTTTTTGTGTGTTTCCATTTCTTAGTTATAAATAGGTATTTAAATACTAGTAGATAACATATACTAAAAGATAGCATACACAAACAGTTTTTCATATTTTTATGATTTCTTTGATGTGCTTCATATGTCTTATCTTTCCTATCCTTGTCATTTTTGTTTTTATGTGATTTGGCAGCCATTTATGTTCTTGTGTTTTTGCATCCACTTTTATCCTCAAAATGTTTTAGCATCATTTTTATCCTCTTGTGTTTTTGCATCCACTTTTATCCTCAAAGTGTTTAAGCATCATTTTAATCCTCTCGTGTGTTTGCCTCCATTTTTATCTTCAAGTGTTTTTAAATCAATGTTTATCCTCATTTGATTTAGAATCCACCTTGGTTATCAAGTGTTTCAGTATCCATTTTGATCATCAAGTGTTTTTGACTGTAATTCTATCCTCAAGTGTTGTAGCATCATTTTTATCCCCATGTGTTTCGCATCCACTTTTATCTACATATGTTTTTATATCTAATTTTATCCCTAAATGATTTAGAATTTATTTTTATCCTCAAGTGTTCTTGCATCCACTTTAGCATCCTCATGTGTTCTTGCATCCACTTTAGCATCCTCATGAGTTCTTGCATCCACTCTAGCATCCTCATGTGTTCTTGCATCCACTTTATCATTCTCATGTGTCCTTACATCCGCTTTAGAATCCTCATGTGTTCTTGCATCCACTCTAGCATCCTGTGTTCTTGCATCCACTTTAGTATCCTCATGTGTTCTTGCATCCACTTTAGAATCCTCGTGTTCTTGCATCCACTTTAGCATCCTCATGTGTTCTTGTATCCACTTTAGAACCCTCATGTGTTCTTGCATCCACTCTAGCATCCTCATGTGCTCTTGCATCCGCTTTAGAATCCTCATGTGTTCTTGCATCCACTCTAGCATCCTGTGTTCTTGCATCCACTTTAGCATCCTCATGTGTTCTTGCATCCACTTTAGAATCCTCATGTGTTCTTGCATCCACTTTAGCATCCTCATGTGTTCTTGCATCCACTTTAGAATCCTCATGTGTTCTTGCATCCACTCTAGCATCCTCATGTGTTCTTGCATCCACTTTAGAATCCTCATGTGTTCTTGCATCCACTCTAGCATCCTCATGTGTTCTTGCATCCACTTTAGAATCCTCATGTGTTCTTGCATCCACTCTAGCATCCTCATGTGTTCTTGCATCCACTTTAGAATCCTCATGTGTTCTTGCATCCACTCTAGCATCCTCATGTGTTCTTGCATCCAATTTAGCATCCCCATGTGTTCTTGCATCCACTTTAGAATCCTCATGTGTATTAGTATCCAATATGATCATCAAGTGTTTGTTTTATCATTCATTTTTATCATCATTTGTTTTATCATCCATTTTTATTTTATCCTTTAATTTTCATCCAACTATTTTTTCTCTTCCCATGGATTATTTTTTTCCATTTACTTTTCGTTTTTGTTTTTATTTTTGTTTTTCTATTTTTTTTATTTATTTTTTTTTATTTTTACTATGTTCTTCTAATTTTATTATTTTTTTTTCATTTTTGCTTCATTTTCTTATTTTTGTTTCTTAATATTTTTCAACCTATTATATTTTTTAAAATTTTTATTTAATATTTATTAATGTCTTTCAATTTACTTTCATTTCAATGATTTAGTTTTAATTTCATTTTTATTTTCTCATTTATTTTTTTACATTTTTTCATCCACTTTTGATTTTCATTTAGATTTTATTTTCATTTTTGTATTTACATCTACTTTCATTGGCATTTATTTAATTTCTTTTAAGTTTTATTTCATTTTATATTTCTTTTTATTTCTATTTTTATTTTATTTTTTTAAATTTTTATTTCTTATTTCTTTCATTTCTTTTAATTTTATTTTATTCATTTTTATTTCATTTTGTTTGTGTTTATTTTCCTGTCAATTATTTCTTTTTATTTCTATTTATTTTATTTCTTTAACTTTTATTTCTTTTAATTTTATTTTATTCATTTTTATTTTATTTTATATTATTAATTCCAACTAATGATTTCATTTTTCATTTTTATTTCAGCTGTCAGATATATTACTGCTTTGCACTCCTCGTTTAATAGGCGGAAGGGTAATGAGTGGACAGCAGTACCGTCTAAAAGCTAAATACAAAGTTGAGAATCTTCAAGTTCTGGAAGGGGATAACTTAGAAACGGCAAATACTTTTTACATTCGAGATAACACTAAAGTTATTGAACTTTACACAGAGTAAGTGTGTGTAGTAGTAGTAGTAGTAGTAGTAGTGGTAGTAGTAGTAGTAGTAGTAGTAGTAGTAGTAGTAGTATTTAATCGATTTTCAATAAAAAAAATTTGCCTAATCATAATGAAACAACGAAAAGAGAAAAAATAACAAACTCTTCCGACAAACAATCTTCCTCTTCAGGTCCTAAAACAAAGTTCAAGATATTAAAACATTAACAGACTTATCAAATGCTTCCAAGGGACAATGATAGAAAAATAAAGCAACTCATTCTATTATCAATGAAGCTATTCTTGTTAAAATTAGTTTTAAATTTATCTTCCAATAATATAGCTTCAGAAAAAAAACTAGCTATTCTAGCATAGCGTAGCACTATATAGGAGAACTTACCATTGGTTAAATTAACTTTGCCTCCCACTATATGAGATTCAGTTTCTAGCTTCTATCATTATAGAGATCCTTTTTTTTATTTTCAAAATTAATTTTTTTCCTATAAAATGATATCAAGTTAGCTGGGTCCCTCTTTTGGTCTTTAAACAAAATTAGATAATATATAAATATATATATATATATATATATATATATATATATATATATATATATATATATATATATATATATATATATATATATATTCTGATATATGTGTGTGTGTGTGTGTGTGTGTGTTTCCCTACCCCCAGTTCCTGGGGAACCAAGGGGCAGCTGATGATATATATATATATATATATATATATATATATATATATATATATATATATATATATATATATATATATATATATATATATATATATATATATATATATATATATATATATATATATATATATATATATATATATATATATATATATATATATATATTTATATATATATATATATATATATATATATATATATATATATATATATATAATATATATATATATATATATATATATATATATATATATATATATATATATATATATATACTATATATATAGTTATATATATATATATATATATATATATATATATATATATATATATATATATATATATATATATATATATATATATATATATATATATATATATATATATATATATATATATATAGATAAAAAAAAGAAAGAGATATATATATATATATATATATAGGACTAGAGAAGAAAAGGAGGCATGGTTATCGACACTCTTTCAAGCAATTTCAGAAATTCTAAGAAAAAAATCGTCACTGAGGCTAGCCTTTCATTCAGCGCATAAATCGGTTCAAGATCCCGATTTGGGTCTTAAACAACCGATTCTCATCCGCACAGATTCCGTCACAAAATGTATGAATTGTGGCTTACAATTTTCCGTCGTAAGAAGGAAGCATCATTGTAGAGCTTGTGGCTCAGTGAGTTTTTTGTATAATTTGATTGTGTAATTTATATTGTAAATATAATTTAGTTAATTATAGCGAATTGAAATTACAATAAGTTGTTAAATTTGTGAAAAAAAGAGATTACAAATTTATGAATTGCTAAAAGGAATGACTTACAATATGGTAAATAGGTTATATTTTAATAATTATAGAATTTGGGACTGTACGTTTTGTACATTTGATTTAAAATTTTGACTATAAATGTAATCAAACCCATTATTGTGAATAAATATTAAATTTGTGGGAAGAAGTAATTACAAAATTATATATTAATTAAATATAAATTTATTATAACATGGTAATAAGCTATATTGATTCTCTTCTTTGTTTTTTTTTATCATTTCAAACAATATAACTACTAATAAGAGGAATTAGAGATTTAGTAGTAGTAAAGTAGTAACATTAGTAGTGGCAGTAGATCTGCTGGGAGTTCTTATTTAAATATTTTCCTAATCTATTATTATTATTATTATTATTATTATTATTATTATTATTATTATTATTATTATTATTATTATTATTATTATTATTATTATTATTATTATTATTATTATTATTATTATTATTATTATTATTATTATTATTATTATTATTAAAGTAAAATAAACCTCTGGTACAGGTTGTGTGTTCAAAGTGTTCCAACTTCAAAACTAGTTTACCTTGCGAAGGAGGGAAAAATGTCCGGGTTTGTAGGAGTTGTCACAAAACGCTAAACGAAACTGAAGGAGATATGCCGCCGAATAGTCCTCTGAGTTCAGATTTAGACAATAAGGATTCCCTTTCAGAACTTCATTTCAATTCAGACTCAAGAATAAATTCCAGGATAGAAAATCTTTATTTAAAATCCAGAGGAATTTTGGAGGTTAGATCAGTATATATATATATATATATATATATATATATATATAATATATATATATATATATATATATATGCTATATATATATATATATATATATATATATATATATATATATATATATATATATATATATATATATAGATGAATTAAATATTGCATAATAATCGCAATTATATAAGATGTTAAAGAAAGAACATATAATGGGTAGATTACTACCTTCTCTGAGATTGAACCACCGCTTGTTGCGAATGAAACAATATACCCGGTGCTTCGACTAAGCTATCCTCAACCTAAAAAAGTTGGGCTCAAGAAGTTTTAAAGCAACCGAGCTCCAGTCAGGCTGGACACCTGGTGATGTCGCCTTGACAGGAGCTCGGTTGCTTAGCACGGACTGAACAATTTTTGAGGTTGGAAGGTGCTGTCTGCTCATTCTGGCGGATCAGAGAAGGCTAATCTTTACCTTCCCGTATATGTTCTTTGACGTTCTGCAATATTCTTATCTAATATGAAGAACGGGGATAGGACAGGCTGGACACGGGTGATGTCGCCTTGACGGGGCTCAGTTTGCTTTTAAACTGTTCTTGAACCCAACTTTTGCGTTGGAGGATGAAAATGGTCGTAAGCATGCGGGCCTATTGTTATCATTCACAACAAGCGGTTCAATCCCAGAAGGCAGTTAATTCTTTACCCCTCACATTATATGTTCTTTTCTTTAACATCTTATATATATATATATATATATATATATATATATATATATATATATATATATATATATATATACTATATATATATATATATATATATATATATATATATATATATATATATATATTAGTGATGTGTCGGATGTCATATATTTATCTGCGGATGTGTAATTTTCACATCCGCGGATACGTTAAAAAGGTCAATTGATTTTATAACAGGTCTAATCTACAATTTTTATTTTTCTTTTATTTTTATTTTTTTTTTTTTTGGTTGTCACCACCACCACGGGCAGGCCTATTCAAGGGGGTGTTGCGCACATCAGTTATTCATCAACAACAAACTACGCAGATGAGCACAGACGCAGACTTTAAAGTGAGAGAGATTAAATTCAGCAGAAATACAAAGATGGAAGAATTCCACAGAACAGAGGTGGCTTGAAAGAAGAAGTACCACATCGAACAAGACTGGAATTACAAATATCAACACAAAACTCGTGCGCCGACACAGCACCCTTTGTGCTATAAGGGCGTCGTAAGGTGGTGGTACGCGGTGATAAGTTCCCTCGAGCACCTGCCGCTGCAGTACCTAGAAGAGATAAAAAGCACCAACATCACGCAGCAAAGATAGAGGTCAAGTGAACTGGAAGTGCAGAACAGTTTATAAGCCTCTTGGCCTTTGACTCGACTCTATCCAAAAGCTGGGTGAACCAGAGCCCCCTCAGATATGAGCAGTACTCCATACAAGGGCGGATGAGGCCCTTGTATAGCTGGAGCAACTGAGAAGAGGAAAAAAGTCTCGCAGCTAAACAGAACTCCAGTTTCTTGTAGGCCGCCCTAGCAACCGTTGATGTGAGGTTTCAAGACATTTTTGTTTTATGTTAAGACCAAGGATGTTTTTATATTATCCCAACAAAGGAAGACAGAAGACGTCAAAAAGAGATAGGAAAAGTTAGAAGGTGTCTTAGAGGAAGGTTGAATTAGTTGAGTTATAAAAAATTGAATTTAACAAGGTTCAGACATCCCACCCGGAAATTCTATCAGATCAGCGAGAATAAGAATAGGAAGATTAAGACGAGAGGCAATTCTAAGTAAAAGAGGAGCAGAGGTGAAATGAGTTGAAGAATGAAGAAAATAATCATCATTGGTAAATGAGGTGGATAGAGTTAGATGTGCATCTGAGGAAGATCATTAATGAAAAGTAGGGTTGAGAAGTAGGAGATAAGACAGAACCCTAGGGAACACCACTATTGACGGAAAAGAAGAAGTCGCCCCATCAACAACCGCCGATATTGAGCGATTTGAAGAAACTAGATATAAGTAAGCAAAGAGGAGGAAACGGAAGGGGCTTGGAGCAGTGACGTGCATGCAGTCAAATGCCTTGGATATGTCAAGCACCACCACACAAGTCTCATAGTTCCTGAGGGCGGAAAACCATAAATCAGTTAGATGAGAAAGTATATCGAGACCTCAAGCGCGAAAGCCGTACTGGCGATCGGGCAGAGAGAATGAGACTCAAGATGATCTAAGAAATGAGAGTTGAGTAGGGTTTCAAAGATCTTAAGTAGAATACAAGTGAGAGCTAGGGCGATAGTTGAAGGATCAGAGCGGCTTCCTTTTTCCGGAATAGGTTGGACATGTGCGTGCTTCCAACACTGAGGGAAAGTATTAGTATTGAAAATAGTTGAACGAGGGGGGTCAGCACGAAAGCACACTCCCTCAAACTCAGGGAGGAATGCCGGGCCACCCGCCTTCTAACGTTCATAGATTTCAGGGACCCATGCACTCAAATGTAATCATAAGCAATGGCATAGGACACCTGATTGGAGAAGGAGGAGGAGGAGGAATGCCAGAATCGTCTAGGGTTGAGTTAGAGGAAAATGGGAGGCCGAAGAGTTGGCCTTTTCAGTTGGAGAATTAACAGAACCATCAGATCGAATAAGAGGAGGAAAGACAGATTTACAAAAGTTGTTGGAGATATTTTTGGCAAGAGGCCAGAAGGATTTATCAGTAGGAGAATCAATGAGGTTAGCGCACTTTTGTTTGATGAAAGCCCGCTTTGATCGACGAAGAGTATCCCTACAACGATTTCTAGCTGAATGAAAATTAGCAAGAGTGATAGGAGAACGAGAATTTTTCCACCCCCGATACGCACTGTCTCTAGCCTGAATGACCAGAGAGCAAGCACGATCGAACCATTGATTATGAGGAGAAAAAGATTTAGTCGAAGAAGGAATGAACCTGCTCATCCCATCAACAATTACTTTTTTATTTTTATAATTTGTTAAATATTTTTATAATAATTTATTGGTAAATATTTCTTAAATACTTATTTGCAAATATTAATTTTTTTTAGTTGAAAATTATTTTTATATTTATTAATATATAAATATTTTTAATTATTTACTGATGAATATTTTTAGTTTATTTTTTAATATAAATATTTATTGTTGAATATTTTTTTTATTCGTTTATTGTAAATATATTTTATAAATTATTTACAATTAATAAATATTTTTTATTTTAATATTTCTTAAATATTTTTCATGATTATTTATATTTATAAATATTTTTTTTTATTCAATAAAATATAATTTATTTTCATTTATAGATAAATATTTTTTTAATTTTACTTATTGATAAATATTTTTTTATATTTTTACTTATTAGTAAAAATTTTATTTTTCATTATTTATCAGGAAATATATTCTATTTAATAATTAATTAATATATAATTTCTATTATTAATTATTTATACCACTTACTAGTAATTAAATATTTTCTACTCTCTTAATTAATTTATAATATCTACTAGAAATTATTTATAAAATTAATATACCTGTAAATATTTTCTACATAATAATTACTTATTTCCTATTTTCTAATCTTAATTATTTTTTATTAACCTTAGATACCTGCTCTACTTAACAATTATTTATTTCTTAATTTCTAATGTTAATTATTTTTCATTAACCTT
>JABUQX010056654.1:82500-87500 GCA_015478945.1 Trachelipus rathkii
TAGTGAACTTAGCGACTGAGAAGAGATGTATGTATGAATGTCATGAGAGGTATTTTGAGATAATCGTACGTTATATATATTGTTATAGAGTGCAGAGATGCGACATGCAGCTGGAAGAGCACTCGACAAGAGAGCGTATTATGATGAAGAAGGTACGATAGTATTAGTACTAGATGACGGAGAGATATTCAATATATAGGTATAGGGATGAATTATATAATGATAGTTTGTTCCTTCCGATATAAACTTTGATATATTTGCGATCGAAGACGAATGATGAGTGATTTACACAAGCATTCATCCGGGATTCAGGGTTGACGAAGAGTACGCGAAGCGATAGAATTTGCCAAAAATATAAAAAATAGGTTGAAAATATAGCATTCTCCGGATTCCCAACAAATAGAGAAGAATCGAACTATAATATTCTCGTCGAAGATGATAGAGGGAGGACATCAGCATGAGATATCTGTTTGATAGGGATGCACGCACTATGTCGGACTGTCTTTGATAGTGGGCATGACGATGACAGGGGACAGCAATCGGAGCCAGACGACTGAGTATAGTACAACGAGTCGTGAGCACAGTTCGGAGTAGAACTTAAAGCGCGCTCTCACCGCAGAATGACGTGAAGTCTATATGGATGTAGATTTACCTGCCGCATGATTTGTCCGTATATGATTCTTGGGTAGTAGAGGTTTAAAGTCAGAATATCTGGGAAGTTCGCTCACCATGCTCCTCTGAGTACCCTCCCATGATTTCCTTAAATTTAGCAAGATGAGCATCAAAGATAGGACTTTGAGGGACAATCTGCGAAACCCATTTTGTCGTAGTTCCTAACCAAGGTCTCAACAAGCTCCTAATATAGTTTTCGGCCTTGCGATTCCCAAGGAAGCCACGAACCACTGAACAACAAAGCTTTTTCACTCTGCTTTTTTCTGTCATAGTCAGCTTCTTCGGGAATTCCTTGAACTCTTATTATCTTTTTATTTTGTGGTCCCGAAGATATGGAGGATTTATCGTACTCTCGCTGGATGCCGGATAGTAGCAGATGCAGCCACTGAGGATCTCGAGATGGATAGTATGAGAGAGGAGAGAAGTTAGTCGATACTTATATGCAGTTAGTTACTTATCAACAGGAGTGGACTCACTGTACAACTATAGAAGCAGTAGGCGATAGACGATCAGAGAGTATGAGAAGAATGGAGACAAGTATTGATTAGACAGATTTGATTCGAGAGAGTGATAACGACGAGATTAATATTGAGAGTATTGGCTCGCATCAAGCGCAGTAGGCAGGGCTCCCATTTACATTCTTCCTCCCTACACTGAAGGTCCTCGTGTGGCCAGTCCCGCCTTGGTAGTGTTACTGCGGAGTCCCCCTGCTGTCCCAGAGACAAAGGTAAACAAAGGAAAATTGGGAAAATGCCGCCTTGAGACAATAGGAATACTATCATTTTGCAAACCTTCGATAACTTCCCAATTGTGCTCTTCACTATTTTCAAGCAATAGCTTTCACGTGCTGGTTCCTTTTGAGCTTGACAAATCGAGTGAGCCAAGGTTGAATTAAATGACCCTCGATATCGTAGCGTGAGTACTGTTATGAATTCATAAGAGTGCAGTCGAGAGTCAGAAGAAGTTCCCGTTATGAAAGTAGCACTGGCTTTGAAGACTCTTCATGACCTATCAATGAAGATGTACCATCGCAGGGCTTACAGGCAAATTCCACAATCTGTCACATTTGATGGGCAAAGCAAAGAGCCATCTTGAGCTGCTTGAAAAAGGTTGAATGATTGCGTGGCGTTTTTGTCTCCTGACTTGCGACTTTGTCAGCATACTTTCATCGTAACATAATTTCAGCGCTGAGTACTCGATGTCAATATAGTTTGGACATTGACTTTGTGAGAGACCAAGATCTCGTGATCAAGTGCGATGATATCTTCTTGGTTTGGGAGAAGATATTGGGTTCATGTGCCTCAGTGTACACGAACGCGATCGATTAGACGATATATACCGAGAAGCTTGTAAGCGATAGAGCATTGCGTCTCTATGTGATGAGAGATGTTGTTTCACTCTCGGAGTGCGGGGTATTAGGAGAGGTCAGTTCTGTCATCTAGAGCTTCGAGTTGCAGATGCTGATGAGGTACAGATGTGTAGATCTAGTAGGAGAGATGGGCAATGGATGTAGGATGTCTGGGATATACTCGATAGCAGTGGCATTTCTGTGGCCACAGGCTCGAGCCTTGGAGGATTCTACTAACACAGAAGAAGCATTGCTGGAGTGGTCAGGCTTGGCCTCCTCTCCAAATTCCGTTGGGACTTGCGAATTTTCAATGGCTCGTTCTTTCCCACACTGTACCGAACCTGTGCGAGAGAAAACTTACGAAAGTTAAATATTAATATTGTTTTAAAAATATATTCAAAAATTACATATTATATATATATATAGTTATATTATATATATATATATATAATGAGATGGTATATATATATTATAATATATATATATATGCTATATATATAATTATTAGATATATATATATAATATATATATATATATTCCTTCTAAGAGGTTCTTGAGTTCTTTACAAAGATCGAGGTGAAATGAGCTTGCCCCATTGCTTTTTTTGGTACCCATACATGTATTAATAGGGGTTTTTTTTTGGCTCGTGTCTTCATAAATTGCCCCAGACATAACATGCGTCTGAGAGCTATTGCAACCTCTGGTGCATCATGTGCTGAATGCACCATCAAAGACCACGTGTCTCCACTTATCAGCTAACAGAAAGATTGACCGCACTAATTAACTACTATATTGACACTTGAGCTTACGTTATCTGTATTTATTTCGTTATCTAAGTTGCCAGATAATTTAAGACATAATAATATGTCGTGTATTTAAAAATAAAATCGTTTTCTCTGGAATACAAATAGGTCAGTTTGAAAACAGAAATGTCAAGGTAACTAAGGCAATGTTTGAAGGTAATATAATTATTTTTCTATGCTTTCTACACATAAGCAATTAGGAAATAATGCTTTCAAAGCAAATACAAAAAAAAAAAAAAATTTTTTTTGTTACATAGTGAATTATCGCTTGTAAAATTTGAACAGTGCTTAAAAATTAAAGGATTTAAAATATTTTATTAGTTTTTTAAGTTTGAAAACGTTATCTTATACGTGAAAAAAAATTGAAAATTATATGTATACAGAGTAATAGGTTATGCAGTTATTCAGCCAAGTTCGCTCATTCTAAACAATCGGAGAACGCGATTGTTTCTTTTTCAATAAACAAAATGAACTCGCTGAACAGAAAATTTTATTTAATGCTTATATAGGTAATATAAAAATATTAAAATAAATAGGCTTTTAAGATGAATGGTTTACGATATATATATTATTATATAAATCTGACATATAAAAATGTATATGTGTTATAAAACTACATTATATATGCCTTATATATATATTGAAAAAGACATGTCATATATATATATTATATATATGATATAATATAATTAAGGGGTAAAATGTCTTCCAAGTTGTTAATACACATATAAATCTGTACCACGAATCGCCCGCTCGAGAAGATTATATATATATATTTTTTAGTATATATATATATATATAATATTATATATATATATATAAATATATATATTATATATATATAATATATAATATAGTATATAATATTAATACGTATTAATATTATTAATATTTAATATGATAATATATTATATCGATATATATATATATATTATATATATATTATATATTATATATTTTTATTTTAGTCACAATAAAAAAAAATAAAATTTGTCAAGTACTTTTGTGTATATCAAGCATTATCAAGGCAAAGGGTGCTGATAACGAAAGTGATTGGCAACTTTTTGTTTTCATTTTCCTTTACACTCTATTTTTATTCCGTAATTGTTGGTTATAAAACATTTATTATACTTTCATATATTAATAGTATATAATATTGATATATTTATATATATATATAGGTATTATATATACTATATATATATTATTATATATATTATAGTATATATAATATATGAGAAAAAGAAAGAGTGCATTTGCTTACTGGCAACACCTCACGTCACTTACTTTGGCTGTGGCTCTCCTAAATAGCATGAAAGTCCCAAAGTGCGTTGAATTCTTTTCATCGTAACTTATCTTCAGAGAGAAATTATGGGAGTAATAATATTTTGTGTAAGTAGTAACAAGACAAAGGACTTCTTGATAGCTTCGTCACCAGCAATAATCCAATGTATAATCCCGACAAAGCTATGGGGATTACTCTACAGTAAAAGGGAACCCAGAAATCCTCTTCTTCCTCTAGGTGGTCAATCCGCAATGATCTGATCCAAGTAATCATGTTTTCGTTCCCTTATATATATATATATATATATATATATATATATATATATTTATATATATATATATATTATATATATATATTATAATATATAGATATATATATATATATATATATATAATATATATAAATATATATAATAGGGTATATATATATATAGGTAGGTATATATATATATATATATATATATATATATATATATAATATATATATATAGTATATATAATATTATTATATTATTATATATAATTATATAATATATATTATATATATATATATTACTATATATTATATATATATTATATATATTATATATTATATATATATTATATAATATATTATATCATAGTATATATATATTATTTTATTTATATATATATTATAATATATATATAATAATTATATATATTATATATATATTATATATTATATATATAGTTATATATTAATATATATATAGTATATAGTATATATATACTATATACTATATATATAATTATTTTAATATATTCGCCCTTTAGCAAAGGCCTCTACTAGATATATATCGGGTTCTCAACTATATTCCTGCTCTACCACTCTGATAAAAAAAAAAAAAATTACAGTAAATTTAACTAATATT
>JABUQX010056654.1:92500-100000 GCA_015478945.1 Trachelipus rathkii
GTAACTACACACACGATGTGTGAAGTCGACTACACACATTGATAATGACAGCGTATATATATATATATATATATATATATATATATATATATATATATATATATATATATATAATTATTTATTATTATATATATATATATATATATATATATATATATATATATATATATATATATATATATATATATAAAAAAACACATATATATATATATAAAATATATATATATATATATATATATATATATATATATATATATATATATATATATATATATATATATATATATATATATATATATATATATATATATATATATATATATATATATATATTTATTTATTTTTATATTTATATATATATAACATATATATGCCTATAACTATGCTGCCCTATGGGAGGTAACTATGCTGCTCTATATATATATATATATATATATATATATATATATATATATATATATATATATATATTATAAAAAAGTCTTTCAATTAATTATTATAAAATGTGTCGCAAATAAACTGCAGAAAATTTTCTTCAGTCATGAAATTGTAAGAAAAAAATTTCTTTGAAGAAATACAGTTATCCCATTGGTCAGATTTTCTAGAGTAGACTATTATTATTATTATTATCTAAACCAGTAGTTCCTAAACCTGTGGTTCAGTGACCCCAGAGGGTTCGCGAAGGCTTTGAACAAATGTTATGATCTTCTGCAGTTGAAAATTAATGAATGAATGAAAGAAAGCATGAAAAGTAAAGGAAACTTTCATTTTGAAATTTCTTTGCTTGTGGAAAACTTAAATATTCTAAAGGGAGGTTTCGGATATTTTTTTTTTTAAATAATTGTGTGAATATACGTTCCCTTCTCTGAAAATATTTAAAGACTATTTATAAAATACTTTAAATAAACATTCGGTGCACTAAGGGTTTTAAACCTTTAGTTAAATCTTGGTGATCGATGAAAAAAAAAATTAAAGAAGGTCCGCGTAGTAAAAAAGAAAATTTTAATGAGTCAGCGGAAACAAAAATATATTTAATGCTGGTCCGTCATAATGAGAAGGTTACTGACTGGTGATTCTAGATATGTTCTTAGATTTGTCCACAGTCTGGTGGGGTTGTTTATATCCTTCACACAGCAAGGAAGATATGTGAGGGAGGAAATGTGATGGAGGATATGTGAGGGAGGATATGAAAGGGAATACGTAAGGGAGGACATGGAGGAGGATATGTGAGGGAGGACATAGGATAGAAGATATGTGAGAGAGGATATGTAAGGAAGAACATGGGAGGGAGGATATGTGAAGAAGGATATGTGAGGGAGGATATGTGAGGGTGAATATGTGAGGGAGGACATGGGGAGGATATGTGAGGGAGGACATGGGATAGAGGATATGTGAGGGAGGACATGAGATAGAGGATATGTGAGGGAGGATATGTAAGGAAGGACATAGGAGGTAGGATATGTGAAGCAGGATATGTGAGGGAGGATATGTGAGGATGGATATGTGAGGGAGGATATGTGAGGGAGGATATGTGAAGGAGGATATGTAACGGAGGACATGGGGAGGATATGTGAGGGAGGACATGGGATAGAGAATATGTGAGGGAGGATATGTAAGGAAGAACATGGGAGGAAGGATATGTGAAGGAGGATATGTGAGGGTGCATATGTGAGGGAGGATATATGAGGAAAGATATGTGAGGGAGGATATGTGAGGGAAGATATGTAAGAGAGTACATTAGAGGAAGGATATGTGAGGGAGGAGTTATGTGAGATCTACTAGACTTCTTCTCTAGCCGATTAGTCGATATTTCTTCTCCTTTAATCATAAGAAACGTCACTTTTGTTCTATGAAACTCGCTCAAAAGTTCGAAAATATCAAAAAAATGAATTTTTATAAATAATCTAAAATAAAAATTAAAATTAAAATTAAAATTAAAATTAAATTAAATTAAATTAAATTAAAATTAATTAAAATTTAAATTAATATTAAAAAGTGTACCAAAAAATAAAAAGTTTAACTGCTCTTCAAATTTTAAAACGGATTTCATTGTATTTAATTTCTGAAAAACACAACACAAATGGGCGTGGTTTCGCTTTTAAAAAAAAGGGTGCTAAGATACGACGGGTAATAAAGGCGTGTCTGAAAATCGAAAAGAGTATTTTCCTTTCACTGAACGGATATAATAATAATAATAATAATAATAATAGTAATAATAATAATAATAATAATAATAATAATAATAATAATAATAATAATAATAATAATAATAATAATAATAATAATAATAATAATAATAATAATAATAATAATAATAATAATAATAATAATAATAGCCTTGGTAGTAATTCGATATAATAATTCTACAAATAATGGCAAAAATTTTTAAGAATATTTATATTAAGTTGACAAAACAAAGGTAATTGTAATTACAATATCTGTAATCGCATTATTGTAATTTCAAATTTAATTAAAATATTGTCATTAATAATAATAAAATAATAATAATAATAATAATAATAATAATAATAATAATAATAATAATAATAATAATAATAATAATAATAATAATAATAATAATAATAATAATAATAATAATAATAATAATAATCCAGCGTATAAAATTTATATTGTAGAAACAGTGGAGAGTTGCCAAAATTTTAGCAAACGGTTCTCTGCTTTGTCATAAAATTTAGCTACCAGTTAGCATCAAAAGAGTTTATTACCGATTACCTTTTCTGAAAAAGTTTTAATTAAAAGTTCGGTGAAATCGGCTCCGACTCCGGCTCCGGCTCCGGCTCCGGCTCACCGCTGTAGAAATTGCTTCATTTAAATTTATCCTTTAAATAAAATTAAAGATTTTTCTTATAATAAATTTTTTTTTTGCACTTTATTATTGACCTAACTTATTTAGTAGAATAAAAAAGGAAGAATGAAAAATATAAAAAGACGTATGAGAAATAACATTTCATTAATTTTTTTTTGTTGGAATAAATATTTTCAAAATAAAAAAATAATAATAAAATAAATATAAAAGGTGAAGACTGACGTACATCAGCTACTTTTTCGTATGAAACTCCGGCAATTTTTTATTCAGATTTTGTTTTTGTTTTTAAATTTGTGGAGCAACAAAACCTTTTTGTTTCTTTCTTTATCAAAATTTTAGTTTAAATTTATTTTAATTTTTTTGATGCTCCGCCCATTTTTATTCAGATTTTGAATTTTTTAAATTTATGGAGCAGCAAAACATTTTGGTTGCTTTCTTTATCAAAAAATTTTAATTTCAATTTATTTTAATTTTTTATTTTAGTTATTTATATAAAAATATTTTTAAATTAATTCTTTCGCTATTCTCGAAACTATGGACTAGTCTCTTACACAATTTGTTTGCTTGTTTGCTTCCTTGTTGTTTGTTTGCTTGTTTTCTTGCTTGTTTGTTTCTGTTTGCTTGGTTGAATATTTATCTGCTTGCTTGCTTGTTTGTGTCTGTTTGCATGCTTATTTTTCTCTGTTTACTTGCTTGCTTTTTCTCTGTTTGCTTGTTGTTTGTTTCTTTTTGCATGCTTATTTGTTTCCCTATTTACATGTTTGTTTGTTTCTGTTTGCATGCTTGTTTGTTTCTCTGTTTATTTGCTTGTTTGCTTGCTTGTATGTTTCTCTGTTTATTTACTTGCTTGTTTCTCTGTTTGTTTGCTTGTTTATTTGTTTGTTTGCATGCTTGTTTGTTCCTTTGTTTTTCTCTGGGTTTTTTTCATTTGTGTTCTTTTAATTTTTCTTTTAATTTTTGAACTTATTTTACAACTATTACCTAAAATCATTTTTCAAATAATAATAATTTCACTAAAAATTATCAGTAATATATATCAGGCTTGGGTTCAAGTACAAGTACTTGTACTTGGACTTGGACTTAAATACATTTTTTGGAGTACTTGAACTTGTATACTTGTACTTGCAGTTTCTAAAACCAATGTACTTTTTGTACTTGTAATTTGCACTCTGGTAACCCTTTGTACTTGAAAATCTGCAAAGTACTTTATAAATACTTTTTGTTATTTTTAACTTGCCAATATATATATATATATATATATATATATATATATATATATATATATATATATATATATATATATATATATATATATATATATATATATATATATATATATATATATATATATATATATATATATATATATATATATATTCATTTTTCTACGAATTGATATTATTTCTTGTGTATTCTAAATAAATTTCATTACGAATATAAAGTATGTCTTATATTATTATATTATATATATATATATATATATATATATATATATATATATATATATATATATATATATATATATATATATATATATATATATATATATATATATATATATATATATATATATATATAATAGTGATGTATAATAAAAACGAATTTTAAAATTATAAATTATTTATTACTGATTAGTTTCGATAAGAATCTTGCTTCTAGCTTCAAAACTTACAATATAATGATAAATTTTAAACAAAATATTATATAAAATTAATAAAAAGTTAAAATAATATAAAGTTGAGATAAATAAACCATATAGATAAATTAATGATTACAATATTATGTGGTTAAGAGTTCATGATTTAAACAAAATCTCACTTCAGTTTTAAAAGACTTAAAATTTAGATTTTCATTTAAGGTCGGTTTGGTATTAAACATAAGGATTCTAACAACTGAAGATCGGGTTCCTCAGTTTGGGCTAATATTCCAAAATTCGTATCCTATATATGGTCGTTTTTCTGAAGAGAATGAGCATTTTATAGCTGAATAAGAGGGGATGATGTAAATGGTCTAGAGTTCTAAATGAAATATGTTTATGCTCATCAATACGTATGGAAAGGCTTCTTGTATTGTCTTTCCTATGTAGGCATCGCAGTCACCGCACTTGTAATGATATATATTACTGATGAGCATAGAGGTAAAGGAGCTATCTAAATTTAAAATATTTTGCAATTTTGTTTTCACTCGAAAATATAAATCTATATTTTAAACTGTATGAAGTTTGTTTTTAAAACCAAGTCAATTTTACGTCGAATTTCGTAACTGATTTTCCCCAGAAAAGCAACCTCACATACAAAATATCCTTAGGAGCTGTTAATTTACCCGGCTTTTTATCTTTACGCAGGTTTGGCTAAGTCGACTCACTGAAGACCTCGTGTTACCCGACGTTCCTTCAGAATATTTTCAGGTACAGTATTTTCTCTGCGCGGCCACAGAAAATGATGAAATTATGCATCCCCTGTCAAAAAGAGTTTTAATTAAGTTGATTTTAAAAATATGAGGAATGAAAGAATAAAATTTTTTTACGCCAATTGGTAAAAGTATAGGTGAGATGATGATTGATTGGATTTGGAAGTTGTGTAACAAACCGTTTATGGAGGTTATAGTTCCGTGGGATTGGAGGAGAGCATTAATAGTACTCTTATATAAGGGTAGGTGGGATAAGGTAACTGTAGGTATTATAGGGGAATTAGTTTATTGAGAGTTGTAGAGAAGATATATGCTGGTATTTGGTCGAAAGAGTGCGTCGAGTGACTGAAGGACTGATTGGTGAAGAACAAGGTGCGTTTAGGAGTGGTAGAGGATGTGTGGATCAAATCCTTACGTTGAAACAAATGATTGGGAAAGATGGAGGAGAAGAATAAATTGTATTTAGGTTTTATGGATTTGAACAGGCGTACGATACTATTAATAGGGAAGCTCTGTGGCAGGTGTTAGTCATATATGGTGTTGGTGGTAAGCTTCTGAATGGAATCAAAAGTATGTATGACGATAGTAAAGCGTGTGTAAGAATAAATGGAGTTGAAAGTGATTGTTTTAATATTAATAGCGGAGTGAGGCAGGGATGTGTTGTCTTCTTGGTTATTCAATTTATATATGGATGGGGTTAGGAAAGAATTAGAGGTGGGGGTGGCAGGGGATGGTGTTAGAATGATGGAGAATGGAAGAGAGTGGAGGGTGCCCTACCTATTATATGCGGATGATTTGTTTTGTGGGGTGAATCTGAAGAGAGTTTGAGAGGAATGGTAGAGAGATTTGGTAGGGTGTGTAAAAGGAGGGGTTTGAAAGTAAACGTAGATAATAGTAAGGTTATGGTTGTAAATGAGGACAGTCCTTAAATATTTAAGATAAATGTTGGATGAAAAGTGAATGGATGTTGCCGAGTGTAGTAGGAAAGTTGTTAATGGTAGGAAGGTGGCTGGTATTAAATCGTTGGTGGATAAAGGACCAAGTCTTGAGTGCGCTAGGGTCTTCCATGGGGGTATATTTTACCTGTGTTAATGTATAGTAGTGAGACTATGGTCTAGAATAAGTAGTATTGATCTAAGGTACAATGTGTTCAGATGGGCAATCTTAAGGGCGTGTTAGGTGTGAGAAGAATTGATAAAATTGGGAATGAACGTATTAGAGAGTTGTGTAGTGTGAAGAAAGGGGTAAATGAGAGTAAAGAAAGTACGTTGAGATGGTTTGGTCATGTGGAAAGGATGGAAGATAGTAGGTTGGTTAAACGGATGTATAGTGTGTTGGAATCGACTGGCTGGGAGACCGAAGAAAAAGTGGACTTGAGTCAGAAAAGGAATTCCTGGAGGAGAGAAATGAGTTTGGCAGAGTGCATAAGAAAGGTGTATAGAGTGAGTGGCGGGGTTTTGTAAGGGGGTATGGTTGTAAACTCACCCAACAAGGGATGAGCCCCACTACTGACGAGATGCCATATTCGTCGCGGTCCCGGTGAACTTAGGGGGCTCTTCTGACTGCGACGAGTTCTCGCTAAAAAGGCATAAAGGGGCGGTAAGGCTGAGTTTTTGACTTGCCTCATATTCTTCATTACTTTGCTCTCCGGTGCATACACGACCACCTCTAGTCTTGGCAAGTAGAGAGTAAGGAGATATATATATATATGTTATTATATATATATATATATATATATATTATATTATATATATATATATATATATATATATATATATATATATATATATATATATATATATATATATATATATATAAATATATATATATATATATATATATATATACATATATACATATATATATATATATATATATATATATATATATATATATATATATATATATATATATATATATATATATATATATATTTTTATATATATATTTGCAAGTTTTCGCTAAAGTATTGTACTTGTACTTATACCATGTACTGTAACTAGTACTTGAACAATATCTAGAGTACTTGTACTTGAACAATTCTTGAGAAAATGTACTTGAATGCAAGCCTGAATATATATGATACTATTAAATTAAATTGTAAATATAACTCATTGTAAAGTATATTATTTTAATACAAATTTTGGCAGAAGTGAAAAAATCGGTAATCTTCATAATCACTGGTCAAGTAGCTCATATTAAGTTTCAAATATTGAAGACGCAAATGCATGGCATACAAACATTTACAACGGACTCTGCCACTA
>JABUQX010056655.1:0-12500 GCA_015478945.1 Trachelipus rathkii
TTTTTTAAATTGTGTGAAGTTTTATCTTTCTTTTAGGTTAGGTTAATTTGTGTTTGGGTACTTCCTACTTTGTTGTCTAATTAAAGGGTATTTACTTATTTTCAATGATCTTTTTTTAAAAATGCTTTGTTTATATGCCCATATATTATAACATATATATATTATCATAATATATATATATTTATTATATATATTATATATAATATATTATATATATATATAATATTATATTATATATATTATATATATATATATATATATATAATAATTTTCATATACTATATTATAGTATAGACTATATTTTTACAGGAAAATTATTAATATTATGTATGTTTTTTTTTCTGTATTTTACATTTTTTAATAGTAATTTTTCAGATTTATATTAAAAATATATTTTTGTGCAGTCGCAAAATGGCAATTCACAATGCACAAAAAAGGGGACGTAGTTTTGAATATTATATTTTATATTTTAATTGTGTCTGAAAATTCTCTCTTTAGTTAGAGTTTAATTTTTGTGTTTGGTACTCCTACTTTATCTAATAAGGTATTTACTTATTTCAATAAGATCTTAATAAATGCTTTGTTTAATGCCTATAAAATATATATATAGTAATAATTATTATATATATATATATATATTATATTATATATATATATATTATATATATATATAATATGATATAGTTATAATATATATAATTATATATATATAATATATGCAAAAATTATATTTATGTATAGTTTTTGTTTGTAGTTCATTGTATATATTATTATATCAATTATAATATTTTATTAATTAATTTTATTCCACTTTTTAATTTATTTGCTTTCTACTATAAAAAATAAGATGCTATCGGTATGCTCATTATCTAGAAATTATAATATACTATTTATATATTACTATATATATATAATTATATATCATATATATATAATATTAATATATACTATATATATATATATATTATATATATATATATATATAATAGATAATATATATATATATATATAATATATATATATATGATTCATAATATCCATATAATATGAAATGAAAACCCTTAAAGTTCTTTGAGGAACCTTTAGTATTTACCTTTGAACCCTGCAATAAAGGTTCTAATTGAAGTCCCTAAAAGGTTCGAAATATGTGACCAAAGAACCCTTAAAGGGTTCCATACTGAACCGCCTATATAGGTATTTCTGGAACCCTAAAAAGTTCTATATGGGTAAGTTTTTTTGGAACCCTTTGAAGGTCCCAACCGACCATTGTACACGGTTTCTTTTTTGGGAACCCTTTCAGAAGGGTATTCAAATAACCCCAAAAAGGTTTCCTAAAATACGGGACAACGTGTGGCAGGAACCTAAAGATGGTTCATATCTCAAAAACCGTTCTATCCTATTGGTTGGTAGTTTTGGAAAACCCTTAAGGGGTTCCAAGCTGAACCATGACACGGTTCTTTTTGGAAACCCTTCCAAAAGGGTTCTAACGATGATACCCCCAAAAGAGGTTTCTAAATACGGGAACAACGTGGGAACCCTAAATGTGCTATCTTCGAACCTTTTTTCTAAGAGTGTAACGATTCTTCCTCATGATTTGCCGGGTTTACTATGAATGCTTTGCCAGAAGGAAAAGGTTCTCGAAGTCAGAACTTGCATTCTAACCCATCTACGGTGGTTGTTATTTTTTGAGCGATTTTTTTTATAATTTTAGTATGTGGCCATTATTAAATTTTGTATGCTATCTATGTTTGCTTCTCTTGGTATTTTATTGTAACGTATTTATTGTAATTTTGTATATTCTTTATTACAAAAATGATTCTGCCCTTTTTTCGCTTGGTTGGTGTCTGTGACAAAATGTATTGGTTGCATGCTTCTATATTTCTATATTAATTTCTAGTGAATGGAGTTTGCTTTCGTTATTGCTCAGAGACAACCGAATTTTGATTGTCTAATCACCAAGTTCATGTATTTATGTTGATAATTTTTCTTATTAATCTAATTGTGTCTTCCCCTATATAAATTATCTGAAACCAGTCGTGAACACAGGGATCTATGGTATAATGCAATGAGTTTTTTGTTCTATTATAGTTATGAAATTTGTTTGGTTTAGGATTTTTTTTTAAAGCCAATGTATTGGAAGAGTAGTGATATGTTTTTGGTAATAATTTTTTTTTATATCTGGATCAATGGTTGGGGACAGGAAGAGTATGTCAGATTGTTTTGTTGTTTCGGTGGTAGTCTATGTTGTAAAATTTTTGTTTCGCTTTTTTTAGAGCTTTAAGGATTATATGATTGGGATACTGTAGTTTTTGAAACGTTGAGAAAAGGGAAAGTTGTACTCGGTTGTAGTTTATAGACGGGAAACAGATACGATAGAGCTCTTAAAGAAGAGTGAGAGGAAAGGGTGCAAATTTTTTGTGTTTTTACTGTATGGAAAGGGCGGTACCAATGTATGTTAATTGTATGATGTGAATGGAAGATGGTTAGATATACTTGAAAGTTTAAAGGGAATTGGAGGTGTTCCACTGATTAAAAAGTATCCCAGAAAAGGAAGTCGAATTGCTATTTGCAAGTTTCTATTGTAACTGTAAATTGTTGTCAATAGATCAATTAGAATTGATCGTATTTGTGAGGAATTTGTTGTGGATCAATATGATTGGGGATGGCTGAGAGGAAAACATCATCCAGCGTACCTTGTAACCTAGTGGATATTCAATTGAAAAGGAGGGTTTGAGAAAAAATTGAATACAGTTCTATCAGTTCCATTAAAAAGGAATGTGGTATGATGATGGACGTTGAAAGGAGGAGAGCTCTTATAGAATTGTATGTTGTAATGAAAAGTTTATTTATGTTTCTGAGGTGAGTGTATTTAGAAAAATTTTCAGGCGGACGGAAAATTCACATTTGATTATGATTATTTGAAGGCCAATAGATACGCAAAAAAACACTGGGCCAAGTAATAAACACTAAAAACAGAATCTTAGAATACACTGTAGGAATTAAATACAAAAATGAACTGTACCAACTTAAAAAAAAAAAAAAAAAAACATTCATTATTTTAAGGTTATTCTTGAAGAGCAAGCACACGACACAACCTCACAGCACGAGCGATAACTTTCATCTCCTCCTTCCTCTCTCTCTCTCTCTCTCTACTCTCTTCTCTCATCTCTATATATATATATATATATATATTATTAGATATATAGACTATATATATATATATATTATATATATATTATATGATATTATTATTATAAAATATATAAATCATTATATTATAATATTTAATATATATAATATATATAATATATATATTATAAGAAGTAAGAGTTTCCTTTACGGGCCTTTTGTCTTATATGTCAATAAATTTTCTTAAAATTTAGCTGAAAAAACAAAGCGAGTAATATTTTTCCTTTTAGCCAAAAACGTTTTTCTCTGTTTAGGGAATATTAATAATGGAAAATTATTAATAAAAATTAGTTTTTTAAACAAAAATATAAAAATGATTTGTTCTATTTCGATAAATAGGGAGAGAATAAAAAAAAATATAAAAATGTCGAAATTTTTTAATCGGTCTGAATCGTTATGAATTAGAAAATTTTGTAATGCATTTATTTATTTTTCTTCTTTTTTTTTTTTTTTTTTTTTTTTTTTTTTTTTATTTAAATGTTTTTCGTCTTCCCGTAATTCTTCCTCCTCTTTTTTTTTTTTTTTTTTTTGTTTCGTCTTTCTTCAATTATTTTTTGGGGGGTAAAAATGAAGAAAGATAAACTAGGGTAGAAAGAGGGATAGAAAAAATTTTATATAAAATTGAAAGCTAAGGGGAGGAGAATATTGATTGAATTAAAGCGATGTGTCGTCTCGTCTCTTATTTCAACAAACTTTAAATGCATCATTGTTAGGACGAAAAAAAATGAAATTTTTAAGTAATACAAAAAAAAAAAAAAAAAAAATGAAAAGTCTTGAAAAAGGAAACCTGAAAAACTGAAATAAAAATTCCAAAAATATTTGAGATTTTTATAGCAAAAAAGAGTTTCGAACTGAATATGATTTCAGAGTCCCAAAAAAAAGGTAGAAAAAAGAAAAAAAAATGGTGAAGCTATTTTTCTTTCTTCGAGAGAACTTTTCCCGATGAGAATGTTAATTACAGACAAAAGGGAATTCCAATTAGTAACTGAATTTATTTCAACGTTGTAAAAAAAGAAATAATAAAAAAAAAAAAGAGAAAAGCAACGTTTGCTTCTCTGTGGTGTTTGTAAGTAAAATTTGCTGTTAAAATCTGGGAACAAAAGAAATTTTTTTAAACTCTGGGGAGTGATGGCAAAAGATTTCAAAGTACGCGTTAATATAATAGAGTATATGTATCTGCCTTGAATTTGTATACTGTATATACGTATTATGATATATGTAATTTTGAATATCACCATTGCACAAGAATATAAGTAAAATACATACAAATGCACAGGTTTATATATATTATATATATATATATATATATATGATATATATATAATATATATATATATATATATAAATATATAATATATAATATTATAGAATATATATATATATATATATATATATATATATATATATATATTATATTATAGATATAGATATATATAAAATATATTAAAATTATATAATATATTATATATATAATATTATATATATTATATATATTATATATTATATATAATATATATATATATTATTATATTATATATATATTATTATATATATATATATATATATATAATATATAATATATATATTGCATAATGCCATTCGCGGAAATCGTTGCGCGTAAACCCTTAACAAATTGATTTTCCTTTTTGAAAAAGTGAAAATAACCCCTATAAAAAGAGGCAATAAAATCATTTCAATTTAATGATGTGAGGTTTCAAGATTTTTTTTTTTTTTAAAGCAATTTTATTATTTAGTAATTTTTAGTTGGTGGTAATATAAATCCATATCTTTATATGTATTTATTTATAATTTATTACTTATTTATGGTGTATTATGTTATTAGGTATTTAATCTAAAAAACTTAGTATGTCTCTAAATTTACAACAGGTAGTGGTTTAGCAAATAAATATAAAATGAAAATTTAAAGTCTTTTAAGATTTTTCCAAAACTTTAATATACTTGTTTCCTTTCATAGTGCAATGAGGCAATGGGACATTCCGATGAATTATTTTTTTAAAGTATGTCAAGCGTTGCTTTAGTGGAAGGTAGAAAGAAACCTTTCAAAAATATTCAATATCCCAGTGAGAGGCCAATAGTGGCCTTGAAGTTCCTTTCCTTGCCTCTTTACAAAAATCATTAAAAATTATTATTGCTGGAGCAAAGAATTGACAACGATAAAAACTCTGTAAAGAGGAAATTAAATATTTTCTTTTTTTCTAAAGACAGGGGTGTATTGAATTTCAATAATTACTGAGCGAGGAAGGAAAGATATATCCTTAATTTTACTTTTTAAATTTGATTACGTTACGTTAAGTTAAGTTATACTTACGGTAAGTTAAGTTAGGTAAGGTTAGATAAGTTAGGTTAGGTTGGGAGGTTAAGTTACATTTGCATTTAGAATTATGAAATGGGTTAAAGTTCTTGTTTTAAAATGCTATTTATTTTCAACAGGTTTGTGTCTGATGCTATTCCTTATTAATCCAACATCGCATTTGGTGGACCCAAGCATGACCGTTGGGAAATAGTATGAGACATGTATTATTCTAAACGAAAAAAATATAATAAAGACGGCTATTTCCTCAGCGAGTGGATGGTTTGCTGGAGTTTTGCAGGGAACTCAATAAGGTGTTTTCCATGATTGTTGCAGTTTCTGGACAGCAGAGAACAGGAAACTTCTTTAGGGATTGGTGCTTGAAACATTTATGAAAAAGCAGGAACGCAACCATTATTATTATTTCTTGGGCAGGCACCGCAAACATTTCCTCCTTTCTGGCTATTCTTTTTTAAACTTTTCTTAACGGTTAATCATTACATAAAAAACTTTGTGGACAGAAACCACTGGAGCACATACTCAGGAAATATTGAGAGTACGTGGAAGTGTTTTTCAATATAAAACTACACAAAAACAAAAAAAGGAATTCAACAGAAATAAGATTGGATTCATATTATTTGTGAGTTTGTGTGTCGTGAAAAAAAAAAAAAAAATGAAGGGAAAATTTTACTCGAAATAATATTGGAAAAGATTATTGCTGAATTTAAAAAATAAAATTATATAATATATATATATATATATATATTATATTAGTATATAATATATATATATATGATATATATATATATATATTATATTATATATATATATATTATATATATCAGGGGGTGGCTCCGTTTGGACTGGTTGCAGGTTGTGCGAACCACCATTTTATACAACTTTCAGTTAAATAACTAATTTATTATTTTTTATTCTTTAAATTATTTTTAGTAGGATTAAATATTAAAAAATAAATTGAATATGAAAAAACACTCCAATGATTATATTTAATGAAAAAAAAAACCGTCATCAAATTTTAGTTAGTCCAAATGTCAAACCCCAACATGATTGTTGCAGACACTTTACAACACATGCCATATACATTTTTGAGGAGAAAAATATGTGTGGTGAAATATTGACGCGTTGGGGACGCTTTATACCTACAACTTTGCGGTTGCACTATCAAGAACAAACGCGCCTTGGTTTTCAATACTGAAAAATTCAAAATTTGTGAATACGAAAACAATTCGGAAAATTGGACCTCATGTTCCCAAAAAATTTTAACGTCTCGGCGAAACGAACGAATATGTATGTTGTTTGCGGTTTTTCAGATCTTTTGCTTTTATTAGTATTATAAATCTCTCTCTCTCTCTCCTTATCCCCCCACGGTGAATTCTCTCTCTCTCTCTCTCTCTCTCTCTTCTTCTCTCTCTTCTCTCTCTCTCTCTCTCTCTCATCCTCTCTCTCTCTTTCTCTAGTATTCTATCTATTTCTATCTAACAATTTATATTAGATATTATATTATATATATATAATATATTTATATATATATACTATTATAATACTTATATAAGCAAAAAGATCAAACTTATTATATATATTATATATATATAATAGTATATATATATAATATATATTTATATATATCAGGGGCGTATACAAAGGGTAGGCAGGGTAGGTAGCTCATCTACCCGAATAATTTTGATTCTTTTTTTAATTACATCATAAAAATGGTTTAAATTATTTTGTAGAGTTTACAAAATTATTGCAAATTTTATATGAAAATGGAAAAAGAAACTGATTTATAAAATAAATTTTAAGAAAAAAACAAGTAACATAGTATTAGCAATTACAATAATTAATTTTATTTGGAAATTTTCCTTCCTACCCTGTTCCTAAGAGTAAATTTCTAATCTATGGGCGTACGTAAGTTTGCATTTTTCGTATAATATTATACTGGGCCAGACCGGTCATCTACCTTGCTGAACGATCGAATAAATTTGGAAATGTGAGAAAGAATTTTGGATCTCTCTCTCCTTCTCAGAGGGTCTCTCCTCTCTCTCTCTCTTCTCTCTCTCTCTCTCTCTCTCTCTCTACTCTCTCTCTCTCTTCTCTCTCTCTCTCTCTCTCTATCTATCTATCTATCTCATCTATTCTATCTATCTATCTATCTATCTACTAATCTATTTCCTATTCTTCTATCTATGTTACGATAACGTTCACTTTGGCAGCTGACAGAAGGGTAAAATGAAAATGTATTAGCATAGATGATGTGTTTACTTGCTTATGTTTTGAAAAGTAAGGGCTAGTTTAATATGTTTGGCGATTATTGAATTTTAATTTTATGTTACATTATTTAAGTGCCGTTTACCTTTGTATAATTGAAATAATCCATAATAGAAATAAGTGTTTATTTTATATTAAAATAATAGTTACATAAAATTATAAACTTATGTAAAGAAAAAACAGCTTTACTTTAAAAAATTTTGGTTGGGCTTATATCCCGCACGTTTTGAGTCAAATCTCATATATAATTAGTAATACCACATAAATAAGAGTTTTATTTCAAATGGACGAGGATGAAATTAAATTTTTTCCCTAAAAAAATTTTTTTTTTTAAGTATTGCAATTTGTAAAATGTTTTCGTTATATTCTTATTATATATTATATATACTATATAGTATATAATATATATTATATATATATATATATATATAATATATATATAATATATATAATTATAATATATATATATATATATATTATAATATAATATATATATATATATATATATATATATATATATATATAATATTATGTATACTATATAATATAATATATTATGGCCAGCTTCCCGAAAGCATCATGCATGTAACTAAAAAATAACATACATATAACAGCTACAGGGAAAAAAAATAACATTTTTGATTTTTAGCAAGCAATTCATCGATGGAAACTTAAAAAAAAGTAGTATTATTCTAATATTTGTATTAATAACACCCTTAAATACTTAGCTTAGAAATCTTAGATCTTGGCAAGGCGTATGGTGTGATTTGACCTTGAACCCTGCATTACTCACGAGAGCAAGAGTTGCCAAATATTTTAGTATTTTAAATTTCTTTACGCTTTGGAGAAATGTTATTTTTTCTTTTATATCCTTTAGGGGGTTCGAGCGACGGAGGGCAGAGGGGGACGAGGTCCCCCCCGTCGTCCCCCGTATAGGCCGAGAAACCCCGACTCTATCCATCGTTCTTGTTTACCCGTGGGATATTCTTTAAGTTGAAAAAGAAACAAATCAACATTTGGCCAACCTTTGCGTGCTCACTCGGAGTACACGAAAGGCTTCTTCGTATTCACAGAACACGGTAATATCAAACAAGTTTTCCAACATTTTAAAAAATTTTTAGAATTTTTCAAAAGCGTTTATTTTTTTATAATTACCTGGATAAAAATGGCTCTTTATTAATAATTTTATTTATTTCTGTACCTGTTAGTTTTTTTTCTTACGTGCATGTTGCTTTTTGGAGGCTGACCTATATATATATATATATATATAATATATATATATACTATTATAATATTATATATTATATTATATATATAATATATATATATATATATAATATATATATATTATATATTATATATTATATATATAATAATTGCATTATCAAACCACTGTGTGTGAAAATGTCAGAGCAAACCACCTTATAAATTGTACGACGAAGCCGCCCCTTTATATATATAAAATATATATATAGATTATTATTATATTCTAAATATTTATATATATATAATAATATATATATATATAATAATATATATATATATAGTATATAATAATATATATATATAGTATAATATATAATATATATATAATATATAATATATATATATAGTTATATACTATATATATGATATATATAGGCCCTCGTTATGTTTTAAGAGTCCGTCAGTTTTGATTTTTTTTTTTTGTTTTTTAACATATTGCTGTATGTGATACTAACAATGAATTTCAGTGGTGTTGGACATGATTCAAAACGGTATTTTAAAAATTATTTAAAATCACATTTTTATCAATAAAATTTTTAAAAATTGGAAAAAATCTTCGAAAGTACGACACTTACAGAAAAAACCAATTGCATATTTGAAATTAAGCGTAGTAAAGCTTCATTATAAAAATGTTAAAAAAAAAAAAAAAAAAATCATAAAATGCAATATCTCGAAAAAGTACGACACTTACAAGAAAATACCAATATAATATTTGGAATCAGCTGTGCTAAAGGCTTATGACAATAACGTAAAAAAAAATAAATTAAAAAAAAAAAATTAAAAAAAATAAAAAATAAAAATTAGGGGGCTCGAGCCGACGGGACAGAGGGTGGGGACGTTTTTCCATACCCCTAGGGGAGGGGGGCGGAGCAGAGGGGAAACCCCCGCGACAACCCAAAAATACCAAAAGAGCGGGGGGGGGAGGTTTCCGGAGACCCTCCCCGAGGGGGGAAATAGTCCTACCCTGTCGTTCCCCCGGAAGGCCGAGAAACCCCGACTCCTTGCCATCTTTGCGGTTTACCCTGGGGAATTCGGTTTAGCCTAAAAAAAAAAAAAAAAAAAAAAATTTAAAACTCTGCACGGAGTCGCTTAAAACCCGTAACTGTCCCATATATTTTGAAGCATGTCCGTCACCCCTTAAATTGACTGTTAGGATCTATTACTAGAATATATTTAAAAAAAAAAATCAAAAACTGACGGAGTCGTAAAAAAAACATAACAGGTTCCTTATATATAATATATATATATATATATATATATATATATATATATACTATAAATATATATATATATATTATATAGATATATATAAATATATATATATATTATATATATATATAATATATATATATAATATATTATATATATAATATATATTAACACTTTTCCCTTGTATAGCAGAACGTATTTAAATGTATAAACTGCTTTAACTTTCAAAAAAATTTAAATTGAAATTCATCTAATAATTTTTTTTACCCTAGATTTTAATGAAAGGATTAACCTTACCATTTAAAAAAATTAACTTGCTACTTTAGGAGTCCGAGAAATAAGCAACTTTTCGCGATATTATTATATATATATATATATAATTATTATAATAAATAATAATTATATATATATAATATATATATATATATATATATATATATATATATACTATAGGGATCTAGATGCATCTATATATAAAATATAAGAGTGTCAATAGAAAAGTCACTTGGGGTCGTCATTAGTCCTATAGAAGAAATAAATAGTACAAAATTATAATTTTACAATTATAATCCTTGTGTGGAACAAACCACTAAATAATAATTTATAATAATTATAGCAATCAATATTTACCTAATAGAGAAATTATTTTTGAGGTTTACAAGTTGATGAAAGGATACAATTATAAGTAATTTTTATTAAAATATCAAATTCCGATATCAAATCTAAGAATTAGTTAGTTGGTACGTGGTAAAGTATTTAATTCTTATTAAGTCATGGGGGTTGGTAAACGAAAAATTACTAATCATAGACATGGTGTTAAAAGTATAAATATATATAAATTATATATCAATTAACATCCAATCTCAAAATTCTCATAGATTGCCAATACTCACTCCGTCATCAAAAATGTTCGGTTGTGTCATTTGAGGAGTTAACCTATTACAAAAACTTGGGTCATATTTAATGATTTTGAAACGTGTATAAAATATCATCTATATATCGCCTGCAGAGTGAAGGTGTTTGGATCATTCTATTGCTTATATGAATCTTTTCTTGGTGATTGAGAAGCATATTACTATCTAGTTATTTTGGCATTTTATTATTGTACAAAGTAAGATTTAAATACAAACCAGGGAGACGAGCTGAACGAACGATGTGTTCAGTCTTATCCATCTATATGCAAATCCACTTTCACCACACCACAAACTTAATTAGTATTGATATCTGTAGTAACTATATTCTCCTTCGGAGGAAAGTTTCTTAGAATAACTCAACATCTAGACAGGTCATGATGGGTCACTTAAAGACAGGTGGCAAAGTCAGTCACAGCAAACTGGTCACATTGTACAACTAATCAGAAGAGATCGGTTTCAACAAGAAACCCAAATATTTTGAGAGTAAGTAGTTGTACATTTTGTGCAATATATAATATATATAATATATATATATAAGATCCAACTAATATATATATACTATATATATTATAATATATCTATATATATATATATATATATAATATATAGTTATATATATTATATACTATATTATATATATAATATAATTAATATATATAATATATGCTTGCATTGTACATAGAGTGACACATTCAATTTTTTTCCGTTGGTTGCCAAATCGTAAAAATTTGACCTTGGGACTTGTCATTTAAAATGAAAGAAAATAAATTTTTTATTGGTAATCTTTATTAAAATATTATATATATATATATATAATATATATATATATATATACTATATAATATATATATATATATTATTATATATATATATATATATATATATTATATAATATATATATATATATATAATATATATATGTATATATTCATTTTATAAGTTCTTTTTATAAAAAATATTTTTTCTTCAGCAAAAAAGGAGAATGTCAAAGAGAAATTTTACAGATTTTGCAAGCTTGGGAAAAAAAATCGGAATGTCTCAGCGTCTAATCTTGAATGGAGGCTATATTGTACAATAAATTGCTAGTTCCCTTTTTTTTAACAAAAGAATACCGCGCACCGTAGACCACAGAGATGGCAGGGGAGTCCAGGTTCTCTCGGCCTTCCCGGTTGGACGACGGGGAGAACTTCGTCCCTCCCCTCTGTCCCCCTTCGGCTCGAGCCCCCTAAAAAATAAATTTTCCATGAAAGCCGTAAATTTTTAATAATTATTAACTTAAACTTTATTAAAATGGCCAGGCGGAGAATTAAAGAAAAGTAGTTCAG
>JABUQX010056655.1:15000-17500 GCA_015478945.1 Trachelipus rathkii
TATTTAAAAGACTCCCTAAAAAAAAAAAAAAACATGGGAAGGAGTCCCAAAAGCAAAACCGTAAAATTCCGAATCGTTTTACTGTTACATCTTCTTCACCGATAAAGAGGCAAAGTTTGGCGAGAAGGCAGGAACGATACTCGTAACTTCGAATGTTTGATGTCGTACAGATGGAAAAAAAAGTATCGATAAAATCGCCTATAAAACGCCCAAAGGTCTCTCTATTTTTCCCCATTAAATATCGAATGTAAAAAATATAAGAGACAAAGACAAGGGGTTCGCGAGCACTGAGGCTGCTTTTATGACCCAGAATTCATTGTCATTTTCCTTCTCAGAACTACAAAAACACATATAAAAACGCTTTTTTTAATATTTAAAAAGGGTTCACTACTTATTATTATTATTATTATTATTATTATTATTATTATTATTATTATTATTATTATTATTATTATTATTATTATTATTATTATTATTATTATTATTATTATTATTATTATTATTATTATTATTATTATTATTATTGAGCTTTATTATTATTATTATATTTTATTATTATAACAATTATTATTATTATTATATTATTATTATTATTATTATTAATTTTGAAGCTTAAGCAAAATACGAAAATAGGAATTTGAATATTTACAGTCACAACCCCCATCCACATACACGCACACACAGATACACCTACATACACACACACCATACATATATCATATATATATATATATATATATAATATAATATATTATATATATATATATATATATATATATATATATATATACTATATACTATATATATATAATATATATATATATATATATAATATATATATATATATATATGAGAGAGAAGTAGAGAGAGAGAGAGAGAGAAGCGAGAGAGAGAGAGGAGAGAGAGAGAGAGAGAGAGAGAGAGAGAGAGAGAGAATCCAAGGCCAAATTCAAAGGCGGCATGCTCCCGATACACGGCGTTTGAAAGTGTGAAAGTCAAAGGAAATTGGAAAAATAGATGAAGGAAATATGTGATCTCAGATTTTATCCAGTGAAGTACATGAAAGATTGAGCATAGCGCAGTTAAAGTCTGGGGTCAGAGGAATTGGACAGAAAAAGATGAAACTGTGTTGGAAGACGAGTCGAGCGAAGCTCTTCTCAAAGGAGGGGGTACTCGATGAGAGAGTTCAGAAGAGAGAGAGAGAGAGGAGAGAGAGAGAGAGAGAGAGAGAGAGAGAGAGAGAGAGAGAGAGAGAGAGAGAGAAGAGAGAGATAGAGAAGAGAGAGAGAGAGTAGAGAGAGGAGAGTTCAGAAGAGCGTGTCCATTGCAATAGAAATAGAATAAAGAGAGTGATGCAACAGTTCGACGACTTGAAAGAGACTGGAGAGAGTTATTGAGAGTAGGAGATTGGAGAGAGTTAGTGAGAGTAGGAGATTGGAGAGAGTTAGTGAGAGTAGGAGAGTTAACAAGTCAAAAGGCCCTAGACTGCACCTTATCAAGGAGAATAGTGTGTGTATGTGTGTGTGTGGAGGAGGAGATTGGAGAGAGTTAGCGAGAGTAGGAAAGTTAATAAGTTGAAATGCCATAGACTAAACCTTATCAAGGAGAACAGTGAGAGTATGTGTGTGTGCGTGAGGGTAGGTGTGTATGCGTGAGAGTAGGTGTGTGTGTGTGGAACAAACCCAAATATGTGACGCATACTTCATACGAAGGCGAAGAGCTCCTCTAAACAGAGCAAGCAAATGAGGTGGTGAGAAGAAGTTTGGAAGTCGATGAGAATAAGGAAACCTCTTTGAATGTTGTTTAAAAAAAGATGAAATTTGATCCTTATAATGAAGGCGAAGGAAAAAAAGGAAACGACAAAAATATTAAGAACAGATGAAAGTTTGAGTTGTGTAATTTCAAAAAAGATATTATAGTCATGGGGTAGATTATGTCGAGTAGATAGATGAAGAAATTGTGTTTTTGAGTCATTGAAAACTACCACGTTTTCTTTGCCCCAATTAGAGATACGAGAAAGATCAGAGGTCGGCTACCCCAAGGCTATACCCTTGACATGCGTGTTAATTGTTGTTGAGTGGGTCGACTCCCAAACTGGAAGGAGTAATGGAAGAGAGAGAGAGAGAGAGAGAAGAGAGAGAGGAGAGAGAGAGAGAGAGAGAGAGAGAGAGAGAGAGAGAGAGAGAGAAAGTCACTAATTAAAAGTAGAAAAAAGAATTTGGGATAGGACAGAACCTTGAGGAACACCACTATTAGTAGTTATAAAGGATGATCGGTGGTCGTCTACAACAGCTACTATAGAACGACCTGAAAGGAAATCAGAGAAGACGCCACGGAGATAAGAATAGATGCCTTAAGAGGAAAATTTAGAAATCAAGATTTGTGCCCGACTCTATCGAATGCTTTCTATATGTTTAGCGCCACAGAAAAATATCGAATGATTTCGACATGTTTAGCGTCACAGCAAAAGATTTTCAAAAATTCTTAATAGCAGAGGACC
>JABUQX010056655.1:27500-40000 GCA_015478945.1 Trachelipus rathkii
ACCCGGTATTAGGTGCCTACCCCTAGTTATAGGTATCCGGGAGTCGATTGGTATATATTAGAAGGTGTTAGGATGGTTCTTTCTATGAGTTAGTACCCCACCCCCTTTTCTAACCCTTCTAGTACACCTATGCAACTTTTTTATTTCTGGAGCTATGAAATGCCGAGCTCGGTGTGGTCTAGTATTGTTTTGAGGTATGCCCGAGTCGATTGCCGCTATTGCCGAGCGTGGCGTTTCAACCGTTGCGTTTTTAGAACGCACCAACATGCGTTTTTCATAGATGGCGTACCCTTCGTCAAAAACCTATCATGACGGGTGTCAAACAGGGGTAGAATGTCTCAAAAATAAGATTCCCGTAGTTACTTTCCCGAACGCCAGAGTCCCCATGGCCCCAGCCGGGGGTCATTTATGGGTCAAGAAATGAGACAAAATGACATATCTTAGCAAAAGAGGTGTTAGAGTCATCGTATCTTCTTCAAACTTGGCATATCTTCTTTATATGTTGCAACATTGTTGTATCCAATGTTTCAAGTCGCTACGTCAAAGGGGGGTGGGGTCCCCGCCCCCCTTAAATTTTAAAAATGGACTTAGAAAGCTGAAATTTGGTGAGTGTATAGAAGAGAATAAATGAAATAGAAATGGCTATGTTAAATTATTTGGCGAACCATATGGGGCCGGAGCCGGAGCCGGAGCTGGTGGTTGCGGTGCCAGAATGGAATTCTGGCTCCAGCTACATATTAGAACAAACGATGTGTCTACATCTATGTTTTCAACGGTGTAGAATTCATTTTTGGGGTTTTCAGAACCCCAAAATGAGTTTGAGACCCCTCCCCTCTCGAAGGGGGTCCCCCCTGAAAAAAGAAGAAAAGCTTAGAAGAAGACGAAAGAAGATGAATGTAGGAAAAGAAGAAGAAGGAAAAAGAAGAAGGTCTCGCATGGCGGATCAAATGAGTGATTGTATGTGTAGGTACCGACACCGGTGTGGAGCCGGTGCGGTGCTGAATTAGTAAAAATGTACTTAACATCTTGATATTAGTGTACTTATATATGTTTTTAATAACATAGATCTCATTTTTGAGGTTTCCAAAACTCTCAAATGAGTCTGAGAACCCCTCTTCAGGGGTTTCTACTGAAAAAAGAAGAAAAAGCGGTGAGGAAGATGCATTATGCTGAATCACGGTTTCAACTCTCTAAACGATCGCAGGGTTGGCATGACCGAACGCGAGGTTGCCCCGCGCCCGCAGGCGCGCCCCCGGCCCGGAAACGACGCGAGCGCCCGCAGGCGCGCCCCCGGCCCGGAAACGACGCGAGCGCCCGCAGGCGCAATATTACTGCGCGAACGCTAAATATATTTCGTAGTTGTAACGTTAATATACACTCTTTTTTTTTAATAAAAATGTTTAATTATTTGTATTTTCTTTTCAAGTAATCCGTTTTCTGTACTATGAAACAGTTATTTTATTTTATACTTAAACTTTCTTAATTTTTTTTTTTTATTATTTATACAAAACCCTTGTTCACTGTTAAATTTTTGTAATAAAAACATATTTTTTCTACCTTAAAGCTATAACTCAATAAGGCAGTAGCGCAAATAGCCCCAGAGGGCCCCTCCCTTCACCCTGGCTATGCGCTATGTCTTTACTGCTTTATTGTCTTACTGTAGGGTTTTACTGTTTCAAGTCCTGTCCGAAACACACATTCTGGTGGAAAAATAACTTCATTAAACTTTGGAATATATATATATATATATATATATATAATATATATTAATATATATATATATATAATATATATTATATATAATATAATATATATATATATATAGAATAATCCATAAAGACTTTACATTAAACATCGAGTATTTGAAGAGTATGGACGTGTGTAAATTTATGTTCCGTAGTCCTGCTACTTGTCTTGTATCAGGCCCTACAGGATGCGGGAAAACCTTTCTGTTATTAAACATGTTAAGAGAGATGGAAATTTTTGAACAAGAACCAGTAAAAATAATATGGTGTTACAGTGTCTATCAGGAAAAATTTGCAGAATATAAAGATGTAATTCAGTTTCATGAAGGAATCTACGACATCAAATCGTTGGATAATGTGAATGGACATAAAATCATTGTATTAGATGATTTAATGCATAAGTTAAATGAAGAAATAGCTGAAACGTTTACTGTATTTTCCCATCATTTAAACATCTCTGTATTTTTCATCACCCAGAACATTTTTTATCAGAATAAGTATATGAGAGATATATCTTTAAACACCCAATATCTACTACTCTTCGGGCAGAGAAGAGATATGAATCAGATCAATGTATTAGCATCGCAAATGTTTCCATCACAGCGTAAAGACTTCTTAAAGGTATATAAAGAAGTTACATCTATTCCATACGGTTATTTAATGTGTGAACTTCATCCTAAAAACACGTATAGAGTTTTGCTCCGTACTAACATTTTGCCATTCGAAATTGAAACTGTATTCATACCTGAATAATGAGTACTCTAGTTGTTAAATATTTACCTCTTATAAAAAAATTTAAAAAACTGAAAACAGCTGAAAAACGTAAACTGATCTGTAATGATGAAAAATTCATCCAGTGTGTATGCGAAGTCTGCTTAAATCTTATAAAAGGAAATGTTCCTTTAAACAAACCTCAGAAGGTGAAGCTTCGCCGTCATAGAAGCATTATTAAAAAACTCTCTCTAAATATAAAAAATCTGAAAAGTAAAAAGAAGTTACTGCAGAAAGGAGGTGGAGTGTTCCTACCGTTACTTTTTTCCGTCATAGCTCCTTTAATAACTAAGTGGATATCAGAATAATGAAGAAGGTGGCTGTATTACCATATAATGAGTATGAGAAAATGAAGTATAATAATAATAATAATATACATTCTGATCAACATACAACAAATCAGTCATCTCTAACACAGCCTCAGACAATACAACCTATACAACAACCCTTACAGGGGTTACCTTCTCCCGCAATTCATCAACAATTACAACATCAGAGTCCTCATATCCAGAATGATTCAGGACCATATCTGCAACCTCAACCCCAAAGTTTATATGACCCCAAAGTTGAACAGATAAACAATTATGAGAAAGAAGTGCTTAGGATATTAAATTCAGACATTAACATTCATGAAAAACGTGCCTTATATCAAGAAGCTATACAGAAATTAATAGATCTTAAAAACTTACATCTATATGCCTCAATAAGTAAGTCAATCCCCGATGATTCAACAACACCTGCGGAGGTAATACCTGCTGTGAAAAACGAAGATACTTTTAAAAATATCCTGGAGGAGAGCTTGCCAAATAGAGGTCGCAAAGCTGGTTTAGCTTTATATAATATTTTAAAAGATCAATTATCATGGAATGAATTAGGCCAAATCATTATCGATAATGAAATTGTCAAAGGATCAAATATTGTTGACTTGATAGCAGATCTCTCACGTGATTGGAAGAAAGGTCCCGTTGTAGGCTGGCCTATCATCAAACAAGAACTTCAGACTATTAACTTCCCCCGAACTTTAATCTTAAATACAAAAAGATTGGCAGACTTGGATGATATCCCCAAGATGCCTAGACCAGATACAAGTCCAGCAGGTACTTCTTACGCTTCAGATAAATTTAAGCGTGTTACCAGAGGAAGAATAGGAAAAACCCCTTACTGTAAAACTAAATGGATTAATTCGTAATTTGTATTATCATATATATATATATATATATATATATATATATATATATATATATATATATATATATATAATATTATATATAATATTATATATATATAATATATTATATATATATAATATATATATATATATATAATTATATGTATATATATATATTTGAAATGCCTATGATTAAATAAAAATATACCATTTTTTTCTTTATTTTTAATGACAGTAATATTAATATATATATATATATATTATATATATATATATATAATATATATATATAATATAATATATATATATATATAAATATAATATATATATATATATATATATTGTTAAACTTGTGTCAGTATTCAACATGGAAGCGAAGGCGAAGGTTGATAAGTATTACTTCAACTTGAGAGAACCAAATAGTTTTGGAGGGTTCACTAGATTCGCTGCAAAGTTTCCAAACATTGAGAAAAAAGAGTTGAAAGAATATTTAGAGGGTGAAGATGCTTTTACTTTACATAAACCTGTCCGTCGAAAATTTCCCACCCGAAAAACCATAGCCCATCACCTCGATAATGTTTGGCAATTAGATTTAACGGAAATGATTAAATACAGTTCTTATAATGAAGGGTTTCAATATATACTTTTTACTATTGACGTATACTCTAGATACTTATGGTTAAAAGCTTTAAAAGATAAAAAATCAGATACAGTGGCGGCTGCAGTGAGAGAAATTATAAGGGATGATGATAGATATCCAAAACTGATTTGCACGGATAGGGGTAGCGAATTTCTAGGTAGAGAGTTTCAGGAAATTATTACTGAATACGATATAGTATATTTTAACATATTTTCTATAAATAAAGCTGCTATTGTAGAAAGAGTTCAGCGTACGATTAAAGAACGAATGCATAGATACTTTACTAAGATGAACACTTTTTAAGTATATAGACATACTCGATGACCTAGCTTATTCTTACAATAGATCTTTTCATAGAACTATAAAGACAACTCCTTTAGAAATGTTGAAGACACCATCGGTGATCCAACAAAACCCCAGAGGTGTAAAAATTAAAGATAAATCCCGTATAAACGTGAATGAATATGTAAGAGTGTCTAGAGCTGATGACAGGTTTAGAAAAGGATATGAAGCGGGGTGGTCTAGAGAAGTTTTTAAGGTAGATAGTATAAAAGAATTTCCTAATGAGGGGTTGAAATTATATTATCTCAAAGATTTAGATGGAGAATCCATAAAAGGAGGATTTTATAAACAAGAAATACAGAAAATACGATTCGATCCTGAGAGTAATATGTATAAAATAGAAAAAATATTAGGTTCAAAAGGTAGGGGTAAAAATAAACAGTATCTGGTGAAATGGGTGGGTTACCCTAACAAGTTTAATTCATATATAAAAGCTAGTGAAATCACGAAACATTAATCATTAATCATCGTAATCATGGAGAGTGTAGATCATTTCTATTTAACTCTGCCATCTTCGGCATCTTTGGATCTACATCCTGATAATAAAGTTTCAGATTTTACAACCGAATTAATGAACCCTATTCAACTTAACAGAGATCTCTATGAGGTAGGACTATGCGAAATGATATTAGATGCAAATATTGAAAACCTCCCTCAGGCACGTCATTGGATAATGGTGTATAGAGTTGCAGATTATGTTAAATCTATATTAAAAATAAAAAACACATCCGATTTAAAACGTGTGACAATTAAAGGTTCGGAATATTTCTATGAAAAATTTGTGTTAAAACGAGGATATTACCGTTCAATCCATGACATCCACAGTTATTTAAACACCCAGTTTGCTGTAAGTAAGATATGTAAAGATTTAATATACATTATTAATAACCACCCAGGGGAAGACAGGGTATTAATCACTTTAAGATCGACAACAGGAATGAATTTGAGAGACCCTGAAGTGTTCATCCTTAAACGTTCAGATTGGTTTCGGAAATGTGTGCATGAACACGAAGCTGTAGTAGAACATTCTACTGTTCTAAATAGACATAGTGGAAATAATGAACCTTCCCCCACTCTGAACAACAGTCTTAATGACTCAAACTTATCTCTCAATTATATATGCATTCCTTCGGAGATGTTACAAGATCAAGGGATGGCTTACGTATATACAGATATAGTTGACCATCAGTTTGTAGGGAATACTAAAGCCCCCTTATTAAGGGTGGTTCATTTTCCTAAAAAGGGAAAGGTTATATCTTTTCCTAATGTTCATTACTTACCTCTCAGTTGTTCACATTTAGGGTCTGTACGAATGCATATAAAGGATGTCGAAGGTAGACCGTATCCATTCACAGACGGAACACTATTGTGTAAAGTTCATATTAGAAAGAAACAGACACTTTAACTATAACATGATGGACTATTTTTTTAACAGAGTAGAAAATCTTCCATATATGCTGTTAGAAAACCTTCTAGAAATAAGGATAGGTGTAAGGTTATATATAAGTGATGTAGTTAGTTATATTTATTCATTCATTAACTTACTCTCACAGTGTAAAGATAGTGCCTGATAGAAGCTCCGTTAATAATGTATAACGATAGGGTATTCGTTGGAACAAAATTACAAAGAGGGTATGGACTGGGTGGATTTTTCTCTAAATTATGGAGAAGTGCAATGCCTCTATTTAGAAGAGGCGGTGAATATATAGGTAAAAAAGCTATACGAACAGGGATGCATACGTTACAGGATATAGCAACAGGAGCTAACCCTCGCGAGTCCCTAAAAAGGCGAATTACAGATGTTTCAGATGAGATGTTGGATGATGTAAAGCGAAAAATAAGACGCAAAATGACGGGTCAAGGTAAAAAACGTATGAAAATATGCGTTAAGAAAAAGGTTAAGACTAAAAGACCTCAAAAGAAAAAATGCAATGATGTATTTGCTATTTAATTACTAACTGGCATCTTTTACATAAACATCATCATCATACTGTGACCGAATATAAGAAAAGCTAAACCACCGAACCGCTCATTATACGGTCAGCACCCTCACGTACAAGATGCATTTCCTCCATCCTTCTAGTCCAGACTGCTGCAAGAGTGAAACTGGATCTCTTCTCAATGAACCCCACCCAGATTAGTGTAACTGAAACCAATTTCATCAGCATCAACCCCATACATTCAATTACCAACACCGATGTCCCTCTCGAGTTCAATATACCAGGTACTTCGGATCAGTATTTAGATCTATCCAATGTGTTTTTATATCTGAAGACGAAACTGACGAAACCCGATGGTACAGACCTTCCATCATCTGACGATCACATAGTGTACACAGAATCCAATTTCCTGTATACCTGTTTTAATCAGATTGAAGTGTATCTCAATGAAACTTCATTAGGTGCATCAGCTGCACATTATCCTTATAGAAGTTATATAGAACATTTATTAAATTATTCCGACGATGCTAAACAGTCTCATCTCCAGTCTTGCGGTTTTTATAGTTTCAAAGACGAGGCTGCACATATAGATAAAGCTGGTAAAACCACAAGGAACACATACGAATTTTACGGACGTTTAAACGGCGACATCTTCTCTCAAGAAAGACTTATTCTACCAGCTGTAGATACTAGAATTCGATTAACCCGTTCAAATCCTAAATTCGCTCTTAAAATAAAAAGTAAACCTGCTGCAACGGCTGTATGTCCTGAACCTGTTTACAAGTTGTTAGAAGCCTATCTCTATGTTAGAAAAGTGAAATTACTACCTCAGAGACATTTGGAAATCGAAAAATCTCTCTTGAACACTACAGCGAAGTATCCTATTAAACGAGTGGAAACAAAGTTGTTTAACTTTACACAGGGATTATCGAGTATCAATATCCCCAACATTGTGAATGGTAATCTGCCTCAGAAAGTAATAATAGGTCTTGTTGAACATGAAGCATACTCAGGGAATTATAAAAAATCAGCCTATAAATTCACCCCTTTTGGACTTAGAGGTATCAGTCTACATGTAAACGGCCAATCTTACGGTCGGGACTATGAAATGTTATACAATGGATCGCAATCTCTATGTTCACGACCTTTTTACGATCTAATAGCTAACACTGTTTCATGCAATGACAGCGGGACAGGGATAGATCTTGAAGAATACGCTAAGAATAGTAATTTATATGCTTACGATCTCACCGCTGACCTTTCAGCTTGTAACGCTAATCATTTAAACATTTTAAGAAAGGGTACATTAGGGTTAAGTCTCTCCTTTAGTGGTAGTCTACAATCACCAATCACTGTCCTGGTTTATCTGGAACATCCTCAGCTCATTGAAATTGACAGAGTACGCAACGTTATTTTGAATTATTAAAGATGAATGAAGAAGAAATAAAAACTGTGTTTAAAAACGAACCTCGATTTATAGGAGTCTTCGCTATTAACGAAGTAGGATCTGTAAAACTAGAGAAGGATACCGGTTTCGTGTTCAACACTTCACATCGCCACATTACAACAGGAGGACACTGGATTTCTGTTTATAGGGATAAAAATGGCATTGTTCATCTGATTGATTCTTTGGATTTAAAATTTATATTGAATAATCAATATATCCTTTCATTTTTTAAATATAATAATGTAAATTATATAAAAACTATGTCTTACCCCGTTCAACCATCATACTCTAATTTATGTGGAGTTTATTGTATTTATTTCATTATATGTTTTTTAAAAATATGTGTTTTAATGAATTTGTAAATATATTTGATGCTAAAAATTTGTATGTAAATGACTATATAGTTTCTAATTATGTAATAAATGCATTAAAATGAAATAACTTGATTTTACTACCCTTTAAACTTATATATATATATATATATATATATATATATATATATATGTATATATAACCGACGCATGAACCCGCCGGCGTAATATTACTACGCGGTCACGAAAAAGTTAATGATTCATGAAATTTCACATTGTATATAAAGCTGAAAAGATAAAGTTTTCAGGAAAATTCATGTTTATGACGTCACGTATTTTTAAAGGTTGTTGGTTACAAACCTGTGAAGATGATATTCAGTTGAGAACCAACCATCGTATCCATAGCTGTGTTTTGTAATACATTTAAAAAGGTATAGCTATGGGACTTATAACATATATTCAAAGGTGTTGGTTTATTTTAAAAACCTGGTGTACATGTGTCAATTATAATTCAGATTTTTCGACTAGACATCCTTACACTCCACGTGATCCATCAAAAATCCGCATTGTATATGCATCTGATGATGTCTATGGTTACAGAGTAAGAGCATCAGCTGCTAAGAAAGAGGGACACGAGATTACATACTTCGATATAACATTAAAGTATAATAATATGATACCTATATTGGATGGACATATAGAGAAAATTATGGAAACAAGCAATGTGTTTAAAACATTTATAGTCAATGTGGAACGATTTAAAATGAAGATACCATTCCCTATTCATCTAAAAATTTCTTCCAAGATACGTGCTTTAACCGATCAAGATCTTGATGAACATTCAAAGAAGAGGTTAATAACTTATATAATAACAACTATAAGAAATGAGATATCAGGGGAATATGTTACATTTCCATGTGGGGATCATCAGGATGTTTGCGGTTGGAGGTGAAAGTTTTATTTATACATGTAAACGCATTTTGTAAATTTTACTAATATACTAATTGTTTAATAAAATTTTTTCATCATATGTGATTTCATAATTATCTCGTTTATTCTCTCCTCCTCATCTTTACCTCGTCTTCCTCCTCTTCTCTCTCTCTCTCTCTCTCTCTATATATATATATATATATATATATATATATATATATATATATATATATATATATATATATTCCAAAGTTTAATGAAGTTATTTTTCCACCAGAATGTGTGTTTCGGATAGGACTTGAAACAGTAAAACCCTACAGTAAGACAATAAAGCAGTAAAGACATAGCGCATAGCCAGGGTGAAGGGAGGGGCCCTCTGGGGCTATTTGCGCTACTGCCTTATTGAGTTATAGCTTTAAGGTAGAAAAAAATATGTTTTTATTACAAAAATTTAACAGTGAACAAGGGTTTTGTATAAATAATAAAAAAAAAAATTAAGAAAGTTTAAGTATAAAATAAAATAACTGTTTCATAGTACAGAAAACGGATTACTTGAAAAGAAAATACAAAGTAATGTAAAAACATTTTTATTAAAAAAAAAAGTGTATATTAACGTTACAACTACGAAATATATTTAGCGTTCGCGCAGTAATATTGCGCCTGCGGGCGCTCGCGTCGTTTCCGGGCCGGGGGCGCGCCTGCGGGCGCGGGGCAACCTCGCGTTCGGTCATGCCAACCCTGCGATCGTTTAGAGAGTTGAAACCGTGATTCAGCATAATGCATCTTCCTCACCGCTTTTTCTTCTTTTTTCAGTAGAAACCCCCTTGAAGGGGGGTTCTCAGACTCATTTGAGAGTTTTGGGAACCTCAAAAATGAGATCTATGTTATTAAAAACATATATAAGTACACTAATATCAAGATGTTAAGTACATTTTTACTAATTCGGCACCGCACCGGCTCCACACCGGTGTCGGTACCTACACATACAATCACTCATTTGATCCGCCATGCGAGACCTTCTTTTTTTCCTTCTTCTTCTTTTCCTACATTCATCTTCTTTCGTCTTCTTCTAAGCTTTTCTTCTTTTTTCAGGGGGGACCCCCTTCGAGAGGGGAGGGGTCTCAAACTCATTTTGGGGTTCTGAAATACCCCAAAAATGAAAAATTCTAACAACCGTGAAAACATAGAATGTAGACACATCGTTTGTTTCTAATATGTACGCTTGGAAGCAGAATTCATTCTGGCACCGGCAACCACCAAGCGTCGTTCCGGCTCCGGCCCATAGGTACGCCAAATAATTTAACATAGCCATTCTATTTCATTTATTCTCTTCTATACACTCACCAAATTTCAGCTTTCTAAGTCCATTTTTAAAATTTAAGGGGGGCGGGGACCCCACCCCCCTTTGACGTAGCGACTTGAAACATTGGATACAACAATGTTGCAACATATAAAGAAGATATGCCAAGTTTGAAGAAGATACGATGACTCTAACACCTCTTTTGCTAAGATATGTCATTTTGTCTCATTTCTTGACCCATAAATGACCCCCGGCTGGGGCCATGGGGACTCTGGCGTTCGGGAAAGTAACTACGGGAATCTTATTTTTGAGACATTCTACCCCTGTTTGACACCCGTCATGATAGGTTTTTGACGAAGGGTACGCCATCTATGAAAAACGCATGTTGGTGCGTTCTAAAAACGCAACGGTTGAAACGCCACGCTCGGCAATAGCGGCAATCGACTCGGCATACCTCAAAACATACTAGACAACACCGAGCTCGGCTTCATAGCTCCAGAAATAAAAATGTTAGCACAGCTGTGTTAGAAAAGGCTAGAAAGGGGGGTGGGGGTACTAACTCGTAGAAGGAACCACCCTAGCACCTTCTAATGTATACCAATCGACTCCCCGTACCCTATAACCTAGGGGTAGGCACTAATACCGGGTGTATTCGGTGACGTAGGACATGTCATGCTAGAAAAGGCTAGAAAAGGGGGGTAGGGTAATAACTCGTAGAAGGAAGCATCCTAGCACCTTCTAATATACACCAATCGTTTCCCCGTACCCAATAACCTAGGGTTAGACACTAAGACCGGTGTATTCTACAATATAGGTCGGCACGTGCTAGAAGCTAGAATATATAGCCTATATCATATAACCTATAGCCTATATCCTATAACCTATAGCCTATATCCTATAGGATATAGCCTATAGCCTATAGGAACATGTGCCCTTTTAACCCTCGGCGGCATCCTTTGAAGTCTCTCTATTCTTCGCCTCCTTATCAGTTTTGTGGTTTTGTGGTTAGATAAGAAAGGGCCTATTCTGTTGTATACTACTAGGAATACCCACGATTAAATCGCAAAGATGGAAAGAGTCAAGGTCTCTCGGCCTCAGCGGGGGACGATGGGGGGGACTTTGCCCCCTTCTGTCCCACCGTCGGCTTGAGCCCCATAAAAAAAGAAAAAAAAATTAAAAATTAAAATGCAGCTTTTGGCAACTCTTGCACTCTTTCTATTGGAGTTTTAGCTAACACGTGACACTGCAAGGTTTCAAGCGTAGTGCTCGGCGATTCAACGATATAATGTCTTTTTATGTAACTTCCTTTTAAAGGAGTAGTGCCTATATATATATATATATATATAATATATATTATATATATATTATATATAATATATATATATAAATATATATATTATATATATATATATATATATTATATATATATATATTTATATATATATATATATATATATATATATATATGGATCATGTTGATTATCAGCTTCCACCTTCATATACATATCGATTGTATGAATTCGAACACATTTCATAAAATTGAAGTGAAAATGCTTAAAATCAAATTGAAACTTTAATACTAAAGCAGCTTCACACCTCTATAAATATTAAAAACATAACCTTTACTTAATGCATATATATAATGTAATTTACTTTTATATTCATTATTTATTTCAAAAATAAATAAATAAAAAAAATAAAAAAAAAAAGGAGCTGCAATTTCTGAACAAACGTAACTAAATATTTTGCTAAACACTGCATAAAGTTCCAGCATAATACTTCCGATCAGTTTTGATTTTTTTTTTTTTTAATAAATTGCTAGTATATGATACTACCAATAAATTTAAGTGTTGAAGGAAATAATTAAAAATATATATTATTTTTTTTTTTTTATTTTTTTTTTTTT
>JABUQX010056655.1:55000-62500 GCA_015478945.1 Trachelipus rathkii
GTGGAGTAGTGATTCAAATCTAGCCTGTTTTTAAAAATAAGCAAAATAAGTGACAGTGAGCAAGAAAAAATCTCACTGGAAGGTTTCTCCGTTACCAAAGTGAGCGATCCAATATAATTCACTATGTGTATGCTCACATTTAAGAAAAACTGCTTAAGACCAGTCCTTAGAATAAATTTCACACTGTATACCGCGTCAAATATATCTCCTTTATATATATTTAGCATAATATAAAAGAAAATTGTTATTACGAAATATTGAATAATATATATAATTGCATAATGAAGTTTATTCGTAATACAAAGATATTAGATTTTAGAAGAGTTAATAGGATAAAAGTAAATTATTATAATTCGTGTTGTAGATTCAAGAGGAATATAAGATAATATCAGATTTGTAAATGTAAGGTAACTCTTTGGGTCTCACTTATTATCCTCTGATATGAGATGGAAACTCATTTACGCATTGGGGTATATGGAGGTATAGCTTCAGTGTTGTATTAATATTACGCCCGGGACATTTTAGATCCTCACGCGCAAGTATATTAAACATGCGGTACTATGGGTTTTTAAAACAATATATATATCCACAGAGAAGCAGTATTAAATTATTCTTATATATATTAACTTCCTTATATATATTAGTTCTTATATTATTAATTATATCAATATTAACATCTATTTATCTATATATGACGATTATTTATGCAATATTCTAACATTTAAAATATTAATGAAACTAGAGGAGGTATAGGATAAGGCTGGACACAACGATTAGGTAGTAATCGTCGCCCTTGACGGGAACTCGGTTGCTTTATAACTGTTCTTGAAATCGCAACTTTTTTGGGTTGGAGGATGTCTCAGTTGTATAGCACCGGGCATATTGTCCTAACACGCAACATGCGGTTGTTCAATCCAGAGAAGGCAGTTAATTCTATACCTTCTCATTATATGTTCCTTTCTTTAACACTATTATATTAAGTTATTATTAATTAAATTAATTAATAATAATAATATAATATAAATAATATATTAATTATATATATATATATATATTATAAATATTTTAATATATATATATATATATATATATATAATATATATTATAATATATATATATGTTGGACTATTGTGTTTAGAGAATAGAAAATATCTCAATAATCTTTCCACTAGCTATCAAACATTTCGGTTACAGGTAATTCGGCCTACCCTGAATATAATATATTATATAATATATATTATTAATTATATTATTATATAATATAATAATTATATTAATATTATAAATTATATATATTATTATAATATATAATATATATTATTAAGTTATATTATATTATATATATATATATATTACTATATATATAATATATTAATTATATAAAATAATATATATATATATATATATATTATTAATATATATTAATATATATATATTATCATAAATATATTAATAATATATATCATATATAATATATATATATAATTAATATATATATATATATATATTAGAACGCTCGAGTCTCTGGGGCTTCTTCAGTTTTCGGGTTGGGCGGGTTAGGTAAGGGAGTAAACTATAATATTCAAGTGGAATTTCACACGGAGGTACCTACTGAGGAAATATTTAAATACAAACAAGGGCTTTTAAAAATTTTTGACATGACAGTGTGAAATATTTGAGATAAATGGTTGGAGCTTTTTAAGTTGAAAAATCCAGTATTAAACTGGATTTTAAATATTCTAATGAAGGTCATGAAAATATTAAAAAGAAAATTAAGGTATTTAACAATAGTCTGTTGTGTGTGTGGTGTATGTGTAAGTTGTTTTAGTTAGTCTTGGTTTTGTGCTGTTTGTGTTATAAGTATGTGTACTGTGGTTTTGTGTGTTGCTGTGTTCATTTTGTGCTGAATAACCGTGTTTGAAGGTAAGAGATACGAAAATGGATGTAAAGAGACGGAGCAATGCTATCTCATATACATTAACATTATATATACTCTTCCACTTTAGCATTATTATGCCTACTCAACGATATTTAGAAAATAAGAAAAATCATTAATTTTTCACACAAATTGAATTAAATTTAAAAATATCTTTTAAATAAAAATCCAATTTGATATACAATTCAACTTGGGTTAATAAAATCATTGAATAACAACCTAAATTAGTAAATACGCGAGTAGTATTATTGGTTATATTCTATATTATATAGAACGTATAATATATTTATTTCTCACCTACTAAAGTAGTGTATAAGGGAGAACAAATAGATGAGAAAATATTAAGTCATTAATAACCACATATTTATTCAAAAACTATTGCACATTTTTCACAGCAGTTGCACAATAAGCTATCACAATACTTCTCACACTTCCACCTATTTATCTAATTATTGCGCACAACTTTGTGGTAGTCCTGGATTGCTATATAGATAACAATACTGGAATTTAACATATTTTTTGTTTATCGCAAATTACAATTGCATTATGAAAAAAAATTGCGCAAAATATAAAATGCGTGCCGAAAATCGATACCTTTGACACGATGAGAGATAGTGAATTTGGTCATAACATATTGTATAATATATACTAATAAACGGAAAAGAAAAACCCTTAAATGACCCCCAGATCTTCCATTATTTTTAGGAAATAAGTTAAATTAAAATTAAAATTGAATTAAATAAGTAAATGGCATACTGCACGGTAAACTACTAGTGTAGTGATGTAGTATACATAATAAATGAAGGTACCTTGCACAATAAAAAAGTGTCATATCTGGCACTTTTTAAAAATTTGATTGATAATGATATAAAATAATGAACAATATATTATGACGCTTTCAATAACATTTTATAAGCAGGGGTTAATATATATATTATATCGTTTTTTTATTTACGTATTTTTCTTCTTTATAAGCAGAATTTCAAAAAATTCCTGAAGTTAAAATTGAAATTCATACCGTTTAATCAGAATTTCACACTGATTCTCTTAATATAATATATATATATATTAATATTATATATATATAATATATACTATAATATATTATATATATATATATATAATATTATATATATATATTATTATATATATATAATATATATTAATATATAATAGTTATATATTATATATATATTTAATTATATAATATATATAATATATATTAATATATATATAATATATATAATATATATATAATAATATAAATTAAAGTTAACCTAACTACTAGACAATAAGAAGTATTAAAATGAGGAGTTTTTTATCTTTTATATTTTCTATCACAACCTCATATAAGATCGATATACTAACAAAAAGAATGAGAGTCTCTTTGCTAATGTGTGTTTATGCGTTGACATAAAATCTGTTTTAGTCTAATCGAAAGGTATTTCTCCTAGAAATTACTCATTTTTGTTGAGGCAACGATATTTGGGCTCCGTTCTACAAAGTATTTTGTTATAGAATTGTAACTGCTATCGACGAGCAGAGAGTAATGTTCACAATTATATAAATGTCACTGAAAAGTTTCTTTATTTGGAATAGCATGGCAAGTTGAACAACTTAATAATAAATTATTGATAAATAATTGCTACGGGGACAATAAAGGATTAGAAATTTGTATAAGTACTACGATTAAATATTTCGTTTCCTTTCGTTACCTCTCATCTCAATAGATAATCCTATTATCTACATTCAAAAATACAACAGTACTGAACAACCAATCTGAGCCTTTTTCGTCTCTATAAATATATATAAGAAGAATTTCCTAACTTGTATTTGGTAAAATAAACTATATGTTTGTTTGGAAGTTGAATAGAGCATGACGTAAGAAGCAACAATACTAGAAATATAATTAAATTTAAGAAGATACAACAACATGTTCACAACGCTCCACATCTTATATCACATCCAACATGCAAGAGTTATCATATTTATTTAGCATATGTATATATATTATATTAAGAATTATTTGTGATATTTAATGGGAACAAGGGGAAAGGTTACATCATGTGTAAAAAAAAAGTCAATAAAGCTAAGTCAATATAGTGGCTTTATTTTTTTCTTTATATATAATTATTATATAATGTGAAAAGATTTAGTTATGTTATTTAACATTACTTATAATTTGGTGAAGGAAATTATGAATTATATACTTAATTATTATATATAGTGAATTCGCAATGCAAAGATCATAGGTAAATGTAATTCTATAAAATTTACTTAACTGTATATATAAATTTATATATTTATAAAATATAATATAATATTAATGAAATATAGTAGGTAAATATAATATTAGCTAATTTATTCGGGTTCATAATTTACTTAGGGTTCGATATATATAAACCTTAGATAGAAGTGAAAAGGGCAGTAGCTTATTACTACGACCGATTGAAGCTATCTAAATTGATATATATATATATGTATTGTAAATATATACTGACGATATAATTATATATGATATAAATAATAACAAAAAAAAATTACGGTCCCTCGTTAGTATATAATCAATAATGTAGCTAAAAACTCAAACCTTGTTCAGAGTACTATATAACAAGTTATATATTTAAAGCGTCTTGGAGTATCAACAAGTGAAGTGAATATAGATATATTTAATTATATATTATTTATAGATATATATATATGAGGAGAGGTATATATATATGATACTCATATTAATTATCACTAGTGTTAATAAATAATTGCGCTATAAGATATAACTACGTCAAATTTAGACATCATAGAAGTATAATAGTATAATTAATAAGAACAATAATAATCTATATGAGGAAGTTAAAGAAATTAGCTTGCTTTCTATGTGAAATCTGTGAAACCACCTATAAGAGCATGTATGCGCGTGAGGACATAATATGATCACACTCAGGTGCTATATACCTAAAATGACACTATACTACCATCCCCATAAAATAGTTGGAGAATTTCAAAGTTAAACAGCTTTAAATAAAGCAATAATTTCCGAGTTCCCTCTGAGTACCAAGTAGCGAACATCAAATAAGGTGTCCAGCGGCTTGTCCTATCCTTAATCGTTATACATTATAATTTATTTATCAGTTTTATTGTTTTTATAAATATATTGCATATATATATAGAAATTAGATATAAAGATGATTTAGAAAGAAAAGAAGCATATATTTATGATAGGTAAAGAATTTAACTGCCTCTCTGGGTAGAATCTATCCGCATTGGGTTGCGAGGATAGCTCTAGTTTGTATATGCACCCGGGCATATTGTCCTCATACATTCATACATTTTAAGCAATAATTTTCAATCCCATAGGATAAGCAAGTTATATCCATTTACCTATCCAATTGAATAATGTTCTTTTGTCATTTATAAACATCTTAATTATAATATATATAGTGCGATATATATTATGAGCCCATATTTAACATCCTATTAAAGGTAACTTCTGATTATTATTATACGGTAAACGAGATTGGGATCAGAATAAATACATTAGCTGCTCGTGGAACACTTCAATCTGCGTTCGATTCTTGTTACGAATCATCATTGACGTTGGAACTCTGTTTGCTTTATAACTGGTAGTTTCTTTTGGTCACACGAGATAAACTCCTACAAACTTTATTTTAGGTTGAGCTGTGTGTTATTATTTTAGAGTGAGATATTAGCTTCAGTTGTTTTTATCTTTGCTATGTTTACTGGGTCGATTAGTTTGCTCAGTTCTTTATTGCGGGTGTTTTTCTTGGTACGAGATGCAACATGACTAAGTTGTTAGAGCTATCAATTTCTTTTCTACCTAGAGAAGCACAAGTAAAAAGTTTAATCAATTACTTATATTACCTGTTCACCATTTTAATGTACTTTTTAAATAAAATATTTTCAATTATTTATATCTATTGAGCTGAAAACACATCGATAAGACATTCATATTTCTTCACTACTAAAAACTATATTATATTTTGCTAATCAGAATTTAAACTTTATATATCATAATCCCGGCTTCATGGTTACAAATAATCCGAATGACGATGTTCGAATCTTAGCAAGATAATTAAATGGTGGTTGTTATGTTGTTAAACGTGGTGTTGTGTATAATTCTATTATATATATATATATATATATTTTAAAACAATGTACACAAAAAAATAGATATCTTACACATTTATAAAAATATTTTACATAATTTTACATATATATATATATATAACCGTAATATTGTTAGTATTATTATTGTAGTGTATTTATTAATATTAATTACTTATAATATACACCGCTCTCCTCTTCAAATTTAGAACTCCTTTTTATATAATCAAACGTACTGTAGGTTTCTAACATCGTGGGTACATTTATATTAACGCTTAAACAGGGTTAAATAAATATACTAATATCTTACCTTTACAGAGATTGTATATTTTAGAGCACACAGCCCAAACGGTATAATATGTCATATTGCTAAAGAAAAAATTGAACTCTTTAGACTATCCCTAGAATGATTTAATAACAACTATATAAGCGCTCATTTTAAATGACAATTTCCCATACAACTAACAGAGTATCAGCCAATCTTAAATTAACGAAACTAACTTGTAAAGCTGATGATAACAGGTATCATTTCCATTGATTCATGTTCGTGAAGTAAAGAATTCGTTTATCCTACGGTAGCTTTGGATATAATTTAAATCATACGATGATTATAAATAAGTTCTCTCTAAAAACTTTACACTTCATAATCCTTCTTTTTTCAAATATCATTGCATACATTTTGTTTTCTCTTCAATCACAAGCAAAGTCTCGCACAATCTGACCAAAATACACTCTCTGCACAGCTTCCCACGCTACTACTTAGTTCGCAATGGAGTCCCGGATTCAAAACTTGCAAACCACCATTAACTTAAATATCTTAAAAAATCTTCCCTTCCCTTAAATGCCTGGGTTATTTGCCCGTGGAGGTTTTTGGACACTTTTAAGAACAATATATCACTACTATATAACATTATATATATACCTACTTGCACTATCACCCCCACAGGCTCAATTAAATACCACTCAGTAATGTGTATTGGGTACGTGTAATCCTCCTATAAATTTTTAAAATTCAAGAATAAAAAAAAATAATAACGAATTATATATTATCACTAGTATATACCTACTTAGTTTTTCTTTATGCTATTACTATAAGTAAATCCTACTATTCTCTTAATCTCATATAATACTATAACCTAATTTTTAAATTATTATATACTATTTATTTATTTTTTTCAATACTTTCAATAATATCATTTTAGTTGAGACCACTCGAATTGTAAAATGGAGTGAATAAGTTATATTATTCCTGTAAATCGTACTCACTGAGGTGGATTATTCTCTTGGTCTTATAATTTAACAAATTTTAATAAGCAAGTTTTTCATTCAAATTCTAAACTATAATTTTCATGTTATGAACGGAACCACCGCAATTTGAGCTACCTGTTTTCCTCTTAAATTTATAAAAATAGTCTAACTTCCTATCAGGAGGAGGCAAAGTG
>JABUQX010056656.1:0-10000 GCA_015478945.1 Trachelipus rathkii
CTCCTTTCGTATTCAATGACCCTCCTCATCACATTCGGCTGTTGCTGTCTAGAGCGTGCTGTCAATGCGATACATAGAGTGGTCCTCTCTCGACCCCTGGTCTTGGGTACCCCGGCCAGAGGCAGCTCAGGGACAAAATTCCGGGTAAGGTATTACCAGCTCCTGAATCATAACCTTTTTGTCTCCCACCGTCAGTACGTCTTACTCACATTACATCAGGTTCACACATTCAAATACTCATCAATTATATAGACCGTAGTCTATATGAAGCGGACCCTCGAACTGGTCAACATGATGTTGATTCTTCTACAACTTCTATCTGCTCTCCACCACTTGGTTTCTACTTTTGTTGTTAACCGAGACCACCTCTGATCTTTTTAGAGTCCCAACCTTCCCTGATTCAATGAGTTGGTCCACTTCGCTCCATAATGAGTCTAACTCGCCACCGATTTCGTCACTAATTATGGACTCCCAATGAGTAGCTATTTTCCGGAAACCTTAGTGATTTTTCAAATTCTAATATCATAATCGCTTTCCATACCACCATCCACCTCCTCTTCATCGAAACCAGTCGACGATAACTCACTAGATCGATGGTGAAAGCACCGTTACCTGTAATCTCCGTTTGGGTTCTTTAGTTTCACCACAAGTCATCCGTCTGCATACCTGATACAGCTTCTTTTTTCCCATCTCTTTCTTTCATTGCCATCTGTTTTCAACAACCGCCAGGCTTCTTTGATTTTCGATCCCTGCTTCTTTGGCATTTGCAACTCTGGTGATGTTGCCTGTAACCAGGTCGTAGTCGAAAAATTAGCACTCATATTGGTCATTTCTGGTACCGGTTTTGTGTCCCACTTCTTCCACCTCGTAACTGGATTTGTTTTTTTGATACCAAAATCCACCCTTGAACTGGAAATACTGTCTCAAATTACTCTGGGGGACCCCCAAACGCTTCAATGGTGAGTAATCACTCTTGCAGTCTTAGTTTACCTTAATAATGCGTACGACATAACCTTCCGAAATAACATTATTATCTGTGTAATACGGACCTCTCATACTTCTCCGTCATTATGTCTGTTTCAGACTTCTATCGCACACTGATACAATTTTTTCTTTTAACTCTCTACCCTACCTAGCCTACGGTAACCAATTTGGCTGTCCTTCACGGCCACTTCTCGCTCCTGCTGATCCTCGTCGGAATCGGGTTACCTACTTTCCTCCTTCTCATGCTTCTCGTCACCATTATCAATTTTTCCACCGGGAACACCCAAGCTCGGCGGGTCTTTGTATTATTTGTAACAGCCAGCCACCGCTCTTCGCAAACAACTTCCAATCATATTGCTTTCCATAATATCTCCTGCAGGAATGTCAGCAAGGTCCTATTTGCACGCTCTCCACAGCCCCGTTACTTCGTGTTTTATACCGGGCTGTTGCTGTATGATGTAGTTATCTATTCTCATACGTCCTGAAGCACTTTTTCTCAAACTTACCCACTGTCTAAACTCCTACCCGAGTTAAGTCCGTAACACTTTAATAAGGTGGCCGCATAACTTGTAACATTGGAATTCGAAAGCGTCGGCACAACTTTCCTGCCTCAGACTTAATCCTACAACGGTTTCACCGCTGCCACTTACTACAGCTGGTCCCTTGCGACCAAGCAGAGCCACGTTAGCCTCTTCTTGTTTTTGGCATCGCCAATCGCATCTCACTGCTACTAAACTCAAACGGGCTTCCGTGACCTCTTATCTCCACATGAGGGGAATAGCTAATTGATGGTCGATTTATTTAAGCTACACTTTGGGCACGGTTCTACAAACGTCTTGCAAACACTGAGTGACATGTCTCGGTGCCACACATATTTGGACACCAATTCCATCAACTTGTCCCTTCCAACGTGCGCCATGTTCCTATGTGTTACCACACTCCGGGTGTAACGGACGTGATTCACCTTCAAAAAAGATAACTTTGTTCCTATCCTTGATTTTACAAATAATCTCAATTTCTTTCGAAAGTCATCTCGATACCGATAAAATTCTTTAAGCAGCACATCTCTTTTCGGTTATCAACTTGCTTCCTTCTCGACCTTCGTCTCAGTGTCTCATATTCACTCCGTCTTCTTGCCAGCCTAGTAAAATGTCAGAACCCCGATATTCGATATTACTCCATCTCCACTCTGTTAACCACCTTGTTAGATACCTCCTACTGTGTTGTCAGCAAATGTATACTTACATTATTTGCCATCATCTCCATGAGAGATTATCCCTTCACCAAAATCCAGTTCAGCCTCTAACTTCCTTCAAATAGTTCATACCCAACAGCATACATGCTGGAATGTAACCCGTTCTGCTTACACCAGCCAATGGTAACAGACCACCTCGCCGATACAAAGACTATCCTCAAATTTCTACAGCCATTGTTACCTCCACAATAACCTGTAGTGACTGCCCATTAAGTTCAATCTTTATTGTCCATGTCTCTTCGAAATATGCCCTGAAATTCTCAGGTCTTGAACACAACCTTCTTGTATCCAGACTTATGGACTGTCACTGTATTCTATAACAACGCAGACACTTGGTACCGTCACAATACAACCTCCTGCCAGCTTCACCTCTGCAATACATGGTGCAACGTTAATCGTGTATATATGGCCCGTCTCCCCTCATCAAGTTTTATGTTCAGACCTTCAGCTGTAACGCATAATGGCACACCTTTTTCCAGGATCCTCAATTAACTCATTTTCGGTAATCCTACATACTTCATCTTCTCTTCCTTTGTAATTCTTCCTGAGATGGAGGTTCATCACCATGAGGTTTCTATTATTAACTGTTAAATGTTTCCATCATTTCTTAAGGGGTTAAAATGTGTACCACCAAGTACCTGTATATGTACACTTTTAAGATTTTCTTTCTTTCCTACTTTAGGACCCAAGTAACCACCGAGCAACACGTAGCATGAATGTAACAGATCTTCACCTTGAAACATGTCACTTGCCCACTAACACACTTCTGGGACGGTTCTTCTACAGCATCCTCAATGCCTAAATACTTCACGATCTTCTGTTCTTTTCTAGCACGCATACAACATTCCGATCTTCTATAAGTGTATCCATCAATATCTCTCTTAACATTTGTGATCTGTACGGTACCCCTGACAGCACATTCCTCTCAAACAGCCTTTAACTAATAAATAAGGATTCCGCCCACGGGAACTAATTCATTGATGGTTTAACCTCAGGAAGGCCCGGATTCAGCTGTTCTTCATTCCTGATCTCACTCCTATGACACTGGCAGGTATCGGCGCAACAGAATGTTATGCCTTGACCGGGTAATATCGCACCTCGAAACTGTACTCACCTTAGATCGATCTAATACTGCGTGCCATTTAGCTGTCATATAAGTCTTCATAGTATTAAATATAGCCAAGGACGGGTGGTTTCGGTATACTAAAATAAAATTCTGACCTCAACAGAAAATGATCTAAAAACTTTTCACCCCACCTGATTGCAAGATAGTTCCTCGTTTTCGATGGTTTGAGGCTTCTTCTCTCACAAGGAATGAATGAATGGGAATTGAAAGTCAGATCACCCTTCTCTCACCTCCTTGTTCCTGGCACAGCCCATCCATACCAAAGCCTAGCGTCTACAAATAACTCTAACTGTTTGGCCTCTGGTGAAAAATTTGGAAACGCCAACTCCACCGACTCCTTCATTCTTTCTTTTAAGTCCACAAACGCCTTTGTTCTCTCATTGCGTTCCACTCTATCGGGATCCTCTTTTACCCAGTTAACCCCTTTATGAATTGCGGCACTTCTCTGAACAAGTTCCTTATATAACTTCCGCGAAAGTTTATCATACCTTAGGTACCTTCCTCATTCTTCCGATGTTACTTGGTTTTTTCTAGTTTTCAATTTGGGCCAAGTAAACTCGGATACTTCCTGATTACCTTCGGACCAAATAATATGGCCAAAAACTGTAACCTCTTTTGCAAACCCAATTCTCACTTACTAACCTTCACCCTCACGTTGGTTTCACAAAACGCTGCAGTAACCCTGTTCTATTAAACCAGATTGTTCTTCTTAACTCTTCCTGAAAATTCAATAATAGCATCGTCAACATATATTACCACTTATCTTTTACTCGAACCCCGAAAGTATTCTCTGCATTTCACCGTTGGAATGCCGCAAGGTCCGTTGTTTTCAAGCAAATCTTTAACCTTTTAAAACGGTACTGCCCACTGACAGTCGAAAAAGCTGTAAAATCTCTACTACCCTCCTCCAAATTCATCTGGTAGTAACCTTTTACTAAATCCAAACTTGTAAAATACTGAGCACCGTGACAACCAAAACCTGTTTCCGTGATGTTCGCCATGGGGAACCTATCCGCCTCTGTCACCTTGTTAAGCCTCCTATAGTCGACACACACAGTCTGAGTGTCCCATCTTTCTTTCGTATCGGCACTACCGGTGAGCTCCACTCTGCAGCACAAGGCTCCACTATATCTCGTAAACACAACTCCTTTACCTGATGTTCAATTTCTTCATTTGTTCTCTGATCAAATCTCCTGGCCCGTTGATATATATGGGTCTAATCATGAAGTTTGATCATATACGGTGTCATTGATGTCTCACTGACATCCACGGTCACTTCTACTAAATACTTTGCGTTGTCTCCACAGTTCCGTCTAAAATCTGCTCAATTGTTCTGGTGACGTTCCTTCATATAAATTTTATCTCAGTCTTAATTTCCTCTTTTCGCTCACTCCTGTTTCAGTACTGAATGGACCCGACGACTCTTGCATCTTGTGGGTGTTAACAGTACACACACTGGTTTCATAACTTCTCAACCTGTCTTCATCTATCTACCAAAATGTGCTTGTATTCCTACTTGCTCACTTACCTAATTTTAACAGACCCGGTGTTCAACGTTCTTTAAACACAATAAGTACCTCCTTTCTCTACCACCACTTCACCTAACCCTGGTAATGATTTTAAATCGTTTGTTTATACCGTTTTTTTACCCATTTTCTACATCCTTTGCACAGTAACTAACTCGTCTGGGCTTTGTACTGTACCTCCATCATGATCCCTTGGTTTATCTTGCTTAACCTCCATTCTACGTTAATTGTTTTCAAAATCAATCCTTTGGTACTCATCTGTTTCTTCTACCATAATAACACAGGCAACGAGGTACGCATCCCTTTATACAGTCCTTTGATCCATCCATCAAATATACCTGTTCTTTAACACCATTATCACCATACCTCTTAAATGATCCGTCACAGTATTAAGCTTAATATTATTCTTTACTAGAAACGGCATCCCTAATATCACACCCTCCTTCAACTTTTTAACCACTATGAAATCCGACTGACCATAGCTGATTTCATCAATAGTGATCCTCAACGTTGCGGTGCGGTGCGAATCTAAACACAGCTGCGGATCACCCACACCTCTTAACCTCATTACCTTATTCAATACCACCGGATTTGAGATCCTTGAAAGTTCACTTTCCCCGATCAAACAATATTGGGCTCCTGAATCCACTGTCGAGATCATCTCCACACCATCAAGTTTTATTATCATCACCCTCAGTAACGGTGCCATTTTTAAACTCTCAGGACCCGTGACCTGCATATTACCTGTAGTATGATACACTCCTGTTTGTTATGTCTGTTGTAAGCACAGGAATACTTATCTAGTACTACCATTTGGTCATATATCCGATGCATGGCATCGAGTGAATGGTACGCTCTCTCGACTGCATGTAGAGTCTCTAACATTCATCTACTTGACGAATACACATCAGTAACTCTCTATCGCCTACCTCAGGGTTCGGCACCCACCCACCTTGACTAACCGGGATACTTTGTGGACACATTATGCTGGGGGTTGGCTCCGACACGTCCCGGGCAATGGCGGAGGGAGCAGGTTTGTTTCCCGAACCAGGTTGTTCTTCTTCCATTCTTCTATCCGCTCCTTCAGAGGACATGAGTCACGCCAATGTCCGACCTCATCACAAAGAAAACACTTCTTTTCCACTGTCCTTGGGGGACCTTGCTCTTGCTCCCTATTGTCATTTCGACGCTGAAACCCGTACCCATCCTTTGCTCCACAATCTCATAAGCTATATGCCTCATGAGTACTTGCCCGACATTCCTAGGGCAATCTTCACTCTCTGAACCTCCAATCAATCTTCTTACTGACTACCTTGTCAAATGGATGGCACCTTATTCTTTGCCACTGTAGTAACCTACTACTATTTCTCAGTCTATAATCTCCTTGGTGCATCGTTCGTTGTGGTCCCGGTCTCCCATAATACCTGTCCCGCATAGCTCTCTCTGGTTGCCTTGCTTGTGGATGGCTGCCCCATATAGGAATAGCTTCAGCTTCTGGTTCCGATTGATCTTCTAGTTCATCTTCTTCTTGGGCCCAACTCACCATATCCTTCCACCGTACCTCATACTCTACTTCTCCACTTCCCATCCGTAACTTAAACCTTCTAGCCACTTTTTTAGGCAGGCAGTTCACAAACTGCTTCTTTAGGATCCCAGTATCCCTCTGATCTTCTTCTGTTGCTGCCTCATATGTTGTCTGCATGCGCAGAGCAAACTCAGCGATCTTTTCATTTTTCCTAATTTCCATCTTCCAGAATTCCTTCTGAAAGTCCATCACCTCACTATCTTTCTCCTCTTTGCACCAACCTAACGCAAAGCCTTGACACGATAGTTTACATACTTCATTTCGCTCGTGTACTATACTGTAGTTGTTCTTAGGTGGGCCGCCCTCCAAAAAGCCTCAATTAAAACAGCCCCACCGCTGCTTGTCCTTCCAAGCGTGTTCTTTCGCGTACCTCGTCGAATAGTGTTCATGAAGGCTAATTTCGAAGGTCCTGTACCGTTGTCTCTGTCCGTACTTTAAAGGTTTTAACCGCTTTTGTGTTAGCTCTACTGTACGTACGCATCACCTCCAATAATTCACCGGTCAAAATGATGAGCACCCTGTTAACTGCCATATTGGGTTCCATACCCGATTTTTCTAATTCCACCAATCTCTTTTCAACCACAATTACACCTTTATCAACTCACTGTTCACCTTCTTGACTCTACCTTCTGTCACCGAACTGTCCATCTTAACTGTATATCTTTTCATTACAGTGTTTTCTCTTTCTTTTGTTCCTTGGGAAATTACAAGTCTCATCGCTTCACTTTCAGTTTCACTTCTATTATCAAAGATGTCATCATCGTTCTCCTCAAATCCTCTCTGTGTACCTCAGTGCATACTGCACTTTTGTTTATCTTACATATCTTCTCTTCTTTCTCACGGACATGTTTCTACTTTGACTTCTCTTTCTTTTGTCAACCGCTGCTTGCTGTACGTAACATTGTTCACCTCTACTGGTTGCTCTGTACTAGGGTTTCCCATCTTTGTTTCAAGAGCTTGTGAACATCCATCCAAAACTGCTTTTACACTACCTAAATCTAAATCCTCTGCCTCTGCTATTAACACCTGCTGTAATTCCTTTAAAAATCAATTACTTTTATCTCCTCCTTTGCTTTCCTTCATCATCTTGACCTGTCGTCAGTACGCCACCGCCGTTTGCCCATTGACCTGGCTGTCTTTTACTATTCAATTTATATTACAGATGCTACAATTACCGAGAACAAAAAAAAAAAAAAATTTTTAATAATCCAAAAAAAAAAAAAATTTTTTTTATTTTATCAGTGCATAGACCTTTTGATAAGACAGACACGCAATGTAAATTCGAAATGTATATTATATATATAATCAAGTTGGGGTCCCACTGTTATTGTGTACACAAACGAATATATATACAACTCCCCACCCAAATAGTACAGAAATTTCCTTTTCAAATGCACTGAAAAATATCAAAAAAAAATAATCAGTTGGGTACCACTATGTATGTGGGACACCAAAACAAAAAAAAAATTCGAATTTCAAAAAGAATTTCAAAGAAATTCAATAGCTCTACACGAAATTTCAAAACAATTCAAGAATTGCAAAAGAAATCCAATGATTTTTAAACCAAAACAAAAAAAAATTTCGAATTTCAAAAAGAATTTCAAAGAAATTCAATAGCTCTACACGAAATTTCAAAACAATTCCAGAATTGCAAAAGAAATCCAATGATTTTTAAACCAAAACAAAAAAAAATTTCGAATTTCAAAAAGAATTTCAAAGAAATTCAATAGCTCTACACGAAATTTCAAAACAATTCCAGAATTGCAAAAGAAATCCAATGATTTTTAAACCAAAACAAAAAAAAATTTCGAATTTCAAAAAGAATTTCAAAGAAATTCAATAGCTCTACACGAAATTTCAAAACAATTCAAGAATTGCAAAAGAAATCCAATGATTTCTAAACCAAAACACCCAAAAAAAAAAAAAAAAAAAATCCAATTTCAAAAAAGAATTCGAGAGAAATTCAACAGATCTTAGCACGAATTTCAAAAAACCAAATTCACGAATTGCGAAAAGAAATCCAAGTGACTTCAAATCAAACACCAAAAAAAAAAAAACAAAAATTCGAATTTCAAAAAAATTTCAAAAAAATTCACAAAAAATAAAAATGGAATAAATTTCACACGAAATTCGAAAGTTCACCCCAAAATCAAAGTCTACAGCGGCTGCACACAAAATTTCCAAATATCAGTTGAGCTATCCACACAAAAATTCACATCTAATGAGCTCCACACATAAAAATTCACACTTTCAAGAGCTCCACGCAAAACATTTCAAAATTCAAGATGCTCACGCAAAAATTTCAAAATTCAAGAGCTCTCACGTCAAAAATGTTCAAATTCTAGGGAGCTTGCACGCCAAATTCAAAAAATTCAAGCTCCACGCAAAAAATCGAAATGTAATAGCTCCATACAAAATCTTGAAATATATAGACTCCGGAAAATATAAGCTCCACAAAAAATTTTTTTTTTGAAAATATAGAGAAGCTTCCCGAATACTATGAGCTCATAAAAAAACTTTGAATATAAGAGCTCGGAAATATACAGCTCCACGAAATTTTTCTTTTTTTTTTTTGAAATATAAGAGCTCCGAAGAACTATGAACTCCACAAAACTTTGAAATAAGTGAGAGCATCCGGAAAGATATTACAGCTCCACATTAAGTAAAACTAAGCAGCACATTAAAATATTCAGTATAATGAATTACAAAAAGAAATATGAAAAAGGCACTTTCTTATACCATCTGATCTTTGAGAGATGAAAAAACAAAAATTCGCCAACAACAAAGAATAATTTTGGCAACTCATGAAAAAAAAAACTTTTTTTTTTCTCCTACTTACAGTTTTTGATAGACTGTCCACACTCTATGCTCTCTACTATACCTGGTACGGAGTTTCCGAAAACCACCACTTGAAGCGCCGGAACGACGCCAGCCAAAATATGTTGCCGGCTCCAACCCGATACGTGCTTGACGGAGGGTGATCAACTGAGCCCAAGGCAAGGGTCCACGGTTCTAAATAAGGGGTCAGATGAAAAACACAGGATAAATATTTTCATGTATAGAGAATGCATACCGAGATAATATCTGATAATATAATAGTAGCAAACTAAATTCCTAAACTCCTCTAAGCTAAAACCTATCTATTTATATATATATATATATATATATATATATATATATATATTTAATATAATTAATTATATAACATATATATTATATAGTATTATATTTATATATTAGTATATATATATTATAATATATATATATATATAATATAGTATATATATATATACCAAAATAATTAATTATATACACGAAAATTTCCTCAACAAATAACATTATAGTAAGTTCCTGGTTAATATTCAACAAATAGTTCATTAATATAAAATAAAGTTTCTCTTAATAAATGATATACACCGTACTGTACTACTGCACTTTAGAAATGATTTACAAAAGAGACTGCTACCTAACGTAACTTTGTCAGTGTTCAATCACTGCGAACCTCCAAACACTCCGACCCAATG
>JABUQX010056656.1:20000-34469 GCA_015478945.1 Trachelipus rathkii
TTTGTGGGTATATTATTCCGAAGGATTGGAGGAGAGCAGTAACTGTATAGTTAAAAAGGGGTATGGGAGATAAGGGGAACTGTAGAAACTATAGAAGAATTAGTTTATTGAAAGTTCTAGGAAAGATGTAAGCTAATATTTCTGTTGAAAGAGTACGTCGAGTGACTGGTTGTTGAAGAACAAGGTGCATTTAGAAGTGACAAAATATGTGTAGATTCAAATTTCACATTGAATTAAATATGTTCTAAAATGAGAGAGAAGAAGAGCCCACAGTACTTAGGTATTATAAACTTGCAAAAAACGAATAGCAAGATTAATATGGAATCTCTGTGGCAGGTGTTAATAACATATGATATTGTTGGTAGGTTTCTGAATGGAATCAAAATGAGATGTGTAGGTAGTGAAGGCGTGTTGTAAGATTAAATTTTAGTAAGAGTGAAATGGTTTACATATTCAATAGTGAGAGGAGGACAAGGTGTAGTATATCTCATGGCTATTTAATTTGTATATGGATAGGGTGATGAAAGAATTAAAGATAAGGTTGGCAAGAGAAGGAGTTGAACTGAAGGAAAATTGACAAGAGTGGAGGATGCTTTGGCAATTACTCGCGGATGATTTGGTTTTATGTGGTAAATCTGAAAAAAAAAGTTTGAGAGAATTGGTAGAGCAGTTTGGCAAGGTGTGTAAAAAGAGGAGATTGAAATTAATGTAGAAAAGAGCAAGATGATGGTGCGGTGCGGTGGGTGCGGTGCGGCGTGTGGGGAGGAGAGTCTTCACGTGTGAAATCAATTCGTCGAAAGGGAGGTCAATCGGAACAAGTGTCTGAGTTTAAATAATTATATATATATTATATATATATATGATATATATATATATATAGTATATAATCAAAGATATATATATAATATTATGTATATATATACTATATTATATTATATAATATATATATATATATATTTAATATTATCTATATATACCTATATATATAATATATATATATATAGATATATATATTATATATACATAATATATACATATATATATATTATAATATATTATATAGTATATCGTATAAAACATCCATTACACTCTGAAGGTCATGTTTTTAGTCTATCAAGAATGCAGTTTTAATTACTTTCTCTTATGTATCAACAATATTTCCTTTCAAAAAAAAATTCCATTAAAATTGTCTTATCTTACCATCTTCTTATGATATGGAATAAAATTCCTTGACCTTGCTAATAATATATATGTATACATTATAATATATATATACTATATTACTATATATATATATATATATATATAGATAATATATATATTATTATATATATATATATATATATTATATATATAGTATATTATATATATTTCAATAATTTGAATTTAATGTCGGACATAGAAATTGCTAATAGATATGTGAAACAAAAAAATGCTTTTAAAAAGTTAATGATCTGTATTTTTTCAAGAGTAAACTTGCCAATAGAAAGAGATTCAGCTGATTATTTTATTAAATTTCATTTATGTATTATATAACTATTATAGTATATATATATATATATTTATAAAAACTAATATATATAGATATATATATATACTAATATTATATATATATATATTATATTATACAATATAATATATATATATATAATATACTATATATAGATATATATTAATTAAGAGTAATATATATATATATATATAATGATATATATAATAATGATATATATTTATATATATATATATATATTACGGTATATATATATATAATAGTATATATATATATATATTTATATATATATATATATATATATAATATATATATATATATATATTCATTATATATATATATATATATATATAACTATTATATATAATATAATATGATATATATAATATATCTATATATATATATTATAATATCATATATATATTATATATATTATATATATATTTAATATAATAGCTCTATATATCTTATTATATACTATAGTATTCTATATATGTGTGTGTGTGTGCGTGTGCGTATGTGTGTGTGCTGAGTAGTGTTGCTGTGTGTGATATTGGGGTAATATGAGCAACATTGAATAGGAACGAATTTAAAAGGGTTCTCCAACTAAATCATTTGAACGGGTTATTTTATTTTTCGATTGTGAAGGTTGGTATCCATCTCAAATTGACGGTCTGTAGTTGGCCACTATGCCAATGATGTTATATGGAGACCTGAAGTATCAGCTTCAATGAGCAAACCAACGTTTCATAAGTTTTGTTGCACAAAATTCTTAAATTTTATAATCACTGTTTTTGGCAAATTTAAAATTAGGTCACAAAAAAAGGTTAAGCAAATTTTAATACATAAATAGATTCAATCGATTAACCAAATTATAAGCATTTAAATGTGGAGACATTTTGTTTAGTTTAGTCTAATTACAATTTCAATGTCCATAATTAATTTTTTCATTTCTATTTTAATGCTCATATTTGTCCATCGTTTAGCAGAGGGAATGATGTACGTTCCAAGACCCTTAACTCCAAAATCTTGCAGATAATCTTATCTATGTATCAAAGTTCTGACGTCAAAACGAGAAACGTTTTTTTCAACATCTTGCAAATTTTTAATAACTTTCAAAATCATTTTTTAGCAATTTTCCCATATTAACCTCTTCACCATATTAATATTTTTACTCGTATTTTCGGGGCAATATGTAAACTGGTCATGATCTTATTGATAATTTTCATGTTGCAAAAACCTTAATAAACTATATTTACTTCAATATTTGGGATTTAGGAACTAGATAGAACTATTCCACTAGTGAATGAAAAGAGGTTGCAGAAGATCAAAAAGAAGTTATATTGGTAACTTGGTAATGATTTGGCAAAATTCTTAACTATGCTCATATTTCCTTCAACAATATATATATTCTATACGTAATTAATAATATAGTATATATATATATATAATATATGATATATATATTATATATATATATATATATAATATATTATAATATATATATATATATATATATTAATATATATAATAATTATATTATATATATATATATATTATATATAGTATATAAAGTATATATATCATATATATATATATATATATAAATATAATTACTTTTTCGTATTTAAGTTTGGATAGAATGTATATATAATATATATAAGTATATATATATATATATTATATTTATATAATATATAGTATATATATATATATACTATATGAGATATACCAAATATATAGAATTATTAGTATAGTATATATATATATAGGGTAATATAATATATTTCCTATAGTATATATATACGTGTATAGTCTACATAATATGTAAAATAGTATATATATTAGATATCTATTATATTATATACTATATATGTATATATATTTCTTATTATATATATACTATTATAATTAATTAATAGAATATATATATTTTTATTTATATTAGTATACCCATTTTATTGGATTTATGATATTTATTTATTTATATAATATACTATATCTATAAAGTATGTTTATCTAATATATTTTTTATATATATATAGTATTTATACATACTATATTATATTATATATTTATTATAGTTATATATATGATATATATATTATATAAATATATTTATATATTATTATTATATTAAATATTACCAGTAACTATTTATATATTATTTTTTATTCTTTTCGTTCTTTATGTTATTGCCATTAAAACTATATTATTTATATTTATATATATTTATATATTTTATATATTATATATATATTATATATATATATATTATATACATATATATATATATATATAATATATATATATATATAGTAAATATATAATAATGATATATATATATAATATATAGTTATATATATATATATTTCATAAATATATATATTAATAATATATCTCAACAAAAATACTAAATATAGGATATATATATATATATATAAAATATTATATATATAATATAGTCATACAGAAATGATATATTATATTAAGTATTACATTTATAATATATATTTATATATAATATTGATATATAATATATATATCATATATGATATAATATAATATATATATATATATAATATATATACTATATATTAATATATATGTTATATATTATTATTTTCCGTAATTTCAAAGTTTGGAAGAATCGTAATATTTTAATGTTTTGGAATACCAAATTGGATTTATATGTGAGTGCCACTGCACATCCTAAGACAAAAAAGGAATTCCTGTTCACAGAGATTAAAACATGAATTTATTTTCAGTTATTTTATTGATAAATTTATTAAAGTTGGTGTAGGTTTTAGAAAGAGTCCTTAATTCGTTAGAAAACGGGCCGTAAATCCTGTACATGGCCTATCATATATATATACACACACACTTTCAACCACCACACACACACACACATCATTCCACAAATATTATAATAATATTATATAATATATACTATATAATATATATAATTATATATATATATAATTATATATATATATATATAATATATATATATAGATATATATATAAATATAGATATAGATCAATATATATATATATTGTTTATCAATATATATTAAATATTATATATAATATATATATATAATTATATATATTATACTAATATACTATATATATATATATATATATAATATAATATAATATATATATATATAATAAATATTATATATATATAATATATATAATATACATTATATATATAATATATTATATATATATATATATATATATATATATATAATATATTAATTATATAAAGATATATATTATTGTTTTTAATTTTCCCTACTATGTCTAACAAAGGTTATTAATTATTTTATTGATTGCATGCGACCTTTTTGTATTTTTTGGGTAATTTTTAGGAAAATAAATATCTATCTATCTAATTCTTATAATAATATAATGTCCTTGACAATTGCAGGGTAATACCAGGTTGATATCATCTTCGGGGCTAAATTGTTCTTAGAAATCACATCTTTTTGCGCGTCTCGTTGTTTGTAGGTATTGTGCTCATATCGGTAAAGCGCCGCTACTCGGTTTCTCATCGCACCATGCGATGGGTTTGATACCCTTCCAGAGTTGCAATTTCTTTATATATATATATATTTTTTTTTTTTTTTTTTTTTTTAAAGTTCGACAAGTTTCTTATATATATATACTATTATATATATATTATATTATAGTATATCTATATATAATATATTATATATATATATATATATATAAATATAGTATATATATATATATATATATATATATATAATTATATTATAATATAGTATATAACAGTATATATATACAGCTTACACAAATAGGTAAATTGCAGCTGAAGATAACCTTTTATACTTGTTTTACAATTTCAATTTCACTAATAGGTTTTTTTAAAAATAAGCAAAAGCCAAAATTGTGCTTTTCTTTTTTCCAAATTAAGACTCTCACCAGAAGGAATAAAAAACATTTTTAGTAAAAGGAAACAGCAAACACCTCCAAAATGGAAATTACCTATATTTCGGGGGGAAGGAACGTAATAAACTATTAATGTCCCAAAAAAGATTTTTGCTTTAAAAACACATGAATAAAAGGAAAGGAAAAGAAAGAAAAAAAAAGGAAAGAAAGAGAGAAAAAAAGAAAAAGAAAGAAAAAAAGAAAAAGAGGGTGTTACCGATCTCTTTTATTCCGTATTAATTGGCAATTAATGCCTATTTTTCCACGAGAATATTTATGCAAGATTCTATTATTATTAGTATTATTAGTAATATTCGTGTATTATATTGTTAGTGTATTTATTAGTATACTTATAGTTATTAGTGGTATTTATAATTCATGTTTAATCATTATTTTGAACTAAATCATCTTCTTCACAACCATCTCATATTAAAATTAACAGCATTTTCTTTGGTAATCATTTTATCTCGATTCTTTTGTTTACAATAATAATTTAGAAAGAAAATGTTTAATATATATTATATATCCTATATATATATACTACTCACTTACTACTATATATAATATATATATATATATATATATATTATATTATAATATATACTATATATAATATATATAATATAATATAGTATATATATATATTATTATATTAATCAACATGACAAACTTTTACTGGCGTTTATCTTGAAAGCCCTGTTTTAAAGTTAAAATACATTTTACCGCATTTTTTTGGATTCTGACTTTTAAAACCCAATTACGACGAGCGAGGAGACATGCTTTGGCACATCGTATGCTAATCACTCTTGAATGAAGCGGATCGGGGGGGGAACGCTTTGCATTTTCCCATGTAATTAATACGTGCTTCCGTGGGAAAGGTTCCTCGGAGTGTGCAGAACTCATTACCGAGGTGGTAATCTTCTTTACATGGAGGTACACTTCCAAGAACATCTCCAAAAATTCCCTTTCCCTTTCAAACTAAAAAATAATCAAATATCTTTAGTTAGCTCTAAGTTGGCCTCTGTGCTCTTTCGCCACAGAGGGCGTCGTGGCGTGCCTTCAGGGAAATATAGTGCATCTTCAATCTCAAGAAACTCATTTCATTCCGGAATTGCCCAAAATCTATTCTACGTAACACTAAAAATTCTTTTCTCCGTAGAAAATGAAATAATTTTATTAGTTCCCTGCCTCATCCTTCACGTTCCTTTCTGGACATTTTGCAAAGGAATAAATTTTAAACTCATTTTGCTTCCTCCTCTTTTAAACTTCCTACTAGTGATTTTCGGAAGGCTACAACTGCGTTTTTACTTTCCCGCTAAACTGGAATCTTACTAAGAACCTTTCCTTCAAAATTCCAAAATTCCAGCTTAGACGACTCCGGAGCTATTCCTCCTTCTCATCCTCCCTCCAACTCCACCTGTAGTTCTAAAAATTTGTACTCCAGTGCTTTCATCCTGCCCTGGTAAACTATTCGTCTTACTACTAGCGTTCCTACTTCGACCTTCCGCTTTTGCTTGAAACGTTGTGCTCATTTATCAATGTCAGAAAAAACTGGAGATCCCTCTCAACCTCCAGTTATTTTCGCTTTCTAGTTCTAACTTTGTTTATCTTAAAAGTATTAGAATCCTAAACCCTAGCAAGAAAGACTTTGAAATCCTCTCTATTTCATCTTTCTTATCTCTGACCCAGTATGACTTCCATAAGAAGTGCTCTATTGGTGGTATTCTTTCTCTTCTTTCTGATTCTGGGTTCTCTCCTTACTTGGGGTGAATCTTTCTTTCCGCTTCTTTTGATTCTGCGGTTTCTCTCATTACTGGGGGGGTGACCTTCTCTTCTTGTCAGAATTCTTGTTGCTCTCCTCTACTGGTGACTTCTTCTCTTCTTTTCTGATTCTGGTGATTCTCTCCTTACTGGGTATCTTCTTTCTTTCTCTTCTATGACTTCCGTGTTGTTCCTCACCATCTCACACATATGACCTGCTTCTCTTCTTTCTGAATCTGGGCTCTCCTTTCCTATACTGTGTACCTGTCTTTCTCTTCTTTATGATTCAGGTCCTGCTTTCCCTGACTCATGGTGAATCTTCTTTCTCGCTTTCTGATTCTGTCTCTTCACTTCCACCTCTAGAGAAGAGAGTACTCTTTCGCTGGTGTGGCCCGGGCATATTGAAAGCTTTCCTATAAAGTCTGGGGAACAGGGAGATTTTGGTTATCTAAGCCTTCCCTCTTTCGGTATCTATGACCTTTATGACCTCTTTATGACCTTCCCTATTGTTTCCTTTCCGGTCGTTCTATAGCAGTTGTTGTAAGGTAGCGTATAGGCAAGTAGGTAGAGAGGAGAGAAGGAGAAGAGAGTAGAGAAGGAAAAAGAGAGACGGAAGCACGGCCGACGAGAGCACAGACAGCACAGACAGAGAACGAGTAGACGAAGAGCAGAGTTGGCCACCCCACACCAGATTCATCTACAATAGTATGGTGTTAGTTTCAGTGTATCTGGTTCCATCTCCAACTCTCTACTTTTTCATTTACCTCTAACTCTGTCCTCCTATTATTCAATCACGCTATCCATTTTCTCTCCCACTCTGATGTCGATGACTCCACCCCTCATTTGGAAAGATACCCCTCCCAAAACTAATTAGCTCAGGCAAGGAGGGGGGGGGGTCTTGAGGCGACTAACTTCTAATATTTCTCTAAATTTTTAGTTGGAGCATTGGGGGGAGAACACACATATTTTTGCAATATCTCTAAAAACTTTTCAGTTCATCCTGGACACTCTCTAGCACTTACTCGTAAATAATTTTTCTCCATCACAGACTATTAAGACCACATCTTCAGTAGTTCCGAGAAACAACACCAAACTTAAAACCCTTCATTACTCCTCCACACATAATCCCAACATGGTAATTTCTCTTTTCAGCTGACACCTGTACTTGATTGAATAGGATCACATTACTGTCTCTCATTTTTTTTCTTTCTCTGTCTCTTCGCACTCTCTCTGCTCTCGCGTCCTCTTCCTCAAGGGGCTCATCGGCCCTTCCATGATTAGGATCCTGTTTTTCGCGTGTCCGGTTACCTCTCGGGTCTGTGGGTGGCTGTTCTCGATGGTTTTGCTCTCTGTGTGCCGCCTCTCTTTCTCTCTTTTCTCTCCTTTGTCGTCTCTCGACCTCATTGTTCTCTCTGCTGCCGGTCTCTCACCCATCATTCCTACTCGTTCGTTCAGTCTCTCTCATTGCTGTGCTCTTTTGGAAGATTCATTACCGTCTTCTGTTAAATGTCTTAACAGACTTCTAAAAAGTTCGGTGTGTTATGAAGATTTCCCTTCGGGAAATCTTCATCTCCGTACCTTCACACTTGCTTTTCTTCATTATTAGGTGGCTTTCGTGAAGGCCTCTGACAAGTATGCCTGAATCACGTTCTTGTATGGTTCCATCTAATAAAGCTTTTCATAAAAGGGAGGTGTCTAGGGCTTTCCGCCTAAGTTAACTCTCCGCTCTCTTGTGAATTTCTCTCCTAATGCCCTTCTTTCTTAATATACTCAACTGTCTAATTTATTTTCCATCACACTACTCTGAATCTCTATCGCCGAACTTTATAATCCGACACCGGGGCTCTTCGAATTCTCTTTAATCGAGCAAACCTCTTTCCATTATCAATCTCCTACTCCCAAATCTCTTATACCTCCCTTCAAGACTAAACAGCTACATCTCAACTCTTATTTATATTCTGCCTCTTCTTCTCTATATCTCTCTCGCTATATATATATATATATATATATATATATTAATATATATATATAGATATATAGTATAAATAATTATATAATAATATATATATATATATTAAATATTAATATATATATATTATATATATTATTAATTATATATATATATAGTATATTATATAATAATGTTATATACTATAATATAATATATAAATAATGAGTATAATATATATAATATATTATATATATATATATATATATATTAATATTATATATATATATATTATATATATATTTATAAAAATATATATAATAGTATATATATATATATTATATTATATATATATATATATATATATTATATATATTATATATATAAATTAAATATATTATAATATATAATTTATATATATAATAATATTATATATATATATATATATAGTAATAATATATATATTATATATATATATATATATATATATATATAATAATAATATAAATATTATATTATATATATATATATAATATATAAATATATATATGTATATTTATATATATATATATATATAGTATATATATAATAATATATATATATATATAATATATATATATATATATATATATATATAATATGTATATATATTAATATATATTACTTCCATTAACTAATTGTGCAATGGTCTGCGGTTGATAAAAAACAATAATCGAATATCTATCATTTACGATTTTGACATTTCTACTGAATTCATGTTAATACACATTATATAAATATATATATATATATATATATATATATATATATATATAATATATAATATATATATATATATATATATATTATATATATATATATAGTATATAATATATATATTATAATATATATAATATATATATATATAATATATATATTATATATACTAATATATATAATATATATATATAATATTAGATATAATATATATATAAACTATAATATATATATAAATAATATATACCAATAATAATAAAATAAAATAATTAAATATTTATAAAATATAATATAGTAATTATAAGTAAAACATAATGAAAAAAAATTTAAATAATATGAAACATAAATAATAATAATATAATAATAAATAATAATAATAAAATAATAATAATAATAATAATAATAATTATATAATAATAATAATAATAATAATAATATAATAATATGAAATAATAATAATTAATATTAATAAAATTAATAATAATAATAATAATAATAAAAATAAGTAATAATAATAATAATACATAATAATAATAATTAAAATAATATAAATAGATAATTAAATATAAATATATAATAATAAAATAATGATAATAATTAAAATAATACATAATTAATAATAATAATAATAATAATTAATAATAATATAATAATAATAATATTAATAAAAATAATAAAAATAACATATGTTAATAATAATAATAATAATATAATAATAATAAAATAATAAATAAAAATATAATAAATACATAATAATAATAATAATAATAATTGAATAATAATAATATGGATAATAATAAATAACTAATTATAAAATAATAATAAATAATAATAAAAATAATAATAATTAAATAATATAATAAAATAATAATATAATAATAATAAATAATACATAATAATATAATAATAATAATAAATAACTAATAATAAAAAAAATTAATAATAATAATAATAATAAGTAATAATAAAATAATAGTAATAATTGGTGGGTAAAATAATAACATGGATAAATAAAGTAATAACAGTTAATATAATATATATACTATAATATATATATAATATAATATATATAATATTATATATATATAATATATATATTATATATATTTATATATATATTATAATATATATATATATATATATATATTATGTTTTTGTATATTAAAGTGATTTATATAATATAATATTATAATATATATTATATATAATATATTATATATAATATATATATAATATTAATATATCATATATAATATATATATATTAATATTAATATATATAAGTATTATATATATTATTATTTATATTAAAAAAAGCGCCACCGAAAGCTTAGTGTTAGATGCACTGTCTAAACAAAGGCGGAGATCCTAGTTCGGGCAAACCTGGGGCTCGGTGTGGTAGAATTGATCTACTCTTCTTGCTTGGGCCTTCGGTCGCTCCATTTTAGGGCCACCCGTTAGCGGTGGTTTTTATCCTGTAATATATATATATATATTATATATATATATATATTAGTATATTATATATATATATATATAAATATATAATCATATATTATATACACTATATATATATATATATATAGATAGAGTACAATATAATAGATAATTGTTTCAATAGTTGGTCCGGCCATTTTAAGGCTCCTAGAAATCTACTAGAAATAGCTATAGGATTTTCGTTTTGCTCATTTGTACTTACAAACTGTGAAAGGAAATGGCCGAGTTTCGCGTTCGGTTTTGTCAATTTTCAGCAACAAAAATCCTTAAAAATAACTTACCAAAAAGTAAGGAATCCTCAATTCTACAAGATGCTAAATTCGAGTTTCTTCAAAAATGTAAACTAAAAAACAAGCTGTGGATGCAGGAGCAGGCAGGTGAAAAATAAAAACATTTTTATGCTTATTCCCTCATTTCCTCTCCACTCTTTAAGCAAATGGAATAAGAACTGATTGCTTAACTCCACGAACTTTAAAATTAATAATTTGGCAAAAAATTTCTGGTATTCATATTTTCTTCCTGCTTGGGATACATCTTGTATAAATCATAAGTTTTTAGTAATGAGGCCTGTCTGAGTATGATGCTTTATTCAATTAAAATCACTTTAGTAATTTAATTTTTTCAAATCGATAATCGATGAACACCACAGCATAGTGTGTTCAATAATTTTTGTAATATAAAAGATTTTTTATTTTTTATTGTATTGCTATTCCAAATTCGGGGCCGCTGTCCATCACAACATGCTGCAATTTCAAACTATATCATTGGGAAACAAGGTAAACCTTCGATAAGCCGTCGTGATTGTATTTTGCACGAAATTTTGCTAAATCTGTGTACTCATTTCTTACAGTGCGTAAAGCACAAATGCAAAAACTACGAAAACTGTCTAATGTTGCCTGTAAATAAAGGACCTCCCAATCAGGTAGCAGTTACGGTGGGGTTTATTCTTGTAAACAAATACACATGTGCTATGGAATGATTACATATTTAAAATAGAAAATTACTGCTACAGGGTAGTAATTGATTTAAATTTCCATTTTTCATTATTTAATTGTACGCCTGGCAGTAGCGTTTCACTTCCCTTTTATCGGGGGTACTTCCTCATAGTATAAATAGAATAATTGTAAAAAGATTATCACGCTTTGTATGTTTAAATACTTGTTTAAGTTGCCATCTTCTTATATTTTGGTTTATTTTATTACTTCTTCCTCCACTGCAGGTTTAAGTTGTTAGTAAAGCTGGGGGGTATTTTCTCGCCTTCCAGCATCCTTCCATCTGCACAGGTACGTAATTGGATGGGTTGCTACTTTTGATCGCTCTTCGGAATTAGGCTGTCAAATTTATAGACGCTATGAGGGCTTAAAGTAATGTCCTACAAGTTCTCGGAGATTTCGGGGCGACCTTTTACTGTACCACCTTCTTCCACCAACAAGATTGGATGTGGGTAACTTTGGAGGCTAAATGAACCAATCAAAGAACAAGTAGTTATATACTTTTAAAGTTATCTCCTTAACAGTAGTGTTTAAAACAGTGTTTAGGATTTTGGCTAATTTAATAAAGATACAGTTTTTCGGAATCTTTCAGAACCAGTCGTTGGGGACCCCTTAATTAATGTGCAATAACATTTTTAAACAATTCTTTATATACATTAACAATTACGGGCTGACAAAACAATCCATGTTAGTTTCCTCGAAGGGAGAGAGAGAAAGAGGAGGAGGAGACGGAGATGAGATGGGGAGAGGGGACGAGGAGTAGAGAAGAAGAAGGAGAAGAGAGAGAAGAAGAGGAGAGAAGAAAGGGAGAGAGAGATGAAAAATATGCCAAATCCTAGAGTACAAATTTCAATCCAACTACAGTTTATTTACATAAATAACGTATAAAATAGATAAATAATGCATATGTTTGTTTTTTTTTGGGGTGTTGTTTGGTGTTGTTTTTGGGGGGGTTGTGGTGGGTTGGTTGGTGTCTGGGGTGTGTGTTTGGGGGTTGGGGTGTTTGGGGGGGGGTTGTTGGTTTGGTGTGTTGGTCTGTGGGGTTTGGAATATTACTATTACACTGAATTTACATTATTATAGCACCTATTATGGGGTGAAATGAACGATAAAATAAAACTGCATTTTGCTCCTAAAAAAAATTGGTAAAAAATGACATTATTACAAATAGTTTTTTTTATCTGGTTACTCTAAAGTGAAATAGGTTTAACTCATTTATTTTAATAAAGCACTGGGGGCCGCGTAAACCTGTAGCTCAATCGGCTAGAGTGAACAGATTTCGCATGGCAAGGGCGTGTTAGACCCCTAGACTCCTAGATAGAATATTTAACCTTACAGACTTCCCATCCTAGAATAGTCTATTGCCGTGAGGTTGAATTTTTTGTTAAAATTTTTTTTTATTTAAACATTAAAATATTTAGATGCAATGTATTTTGACAATATTATATTGTGAGCACTACATATCACTTCGCCCCTTAAAAGTGGAGCGTTGAATTTTTAAATGAATATTAATTTTAAACATGAACATACTTACTAATAACTTAAAATCACTTCTTCCAGCTTGTCAATACATGAAAGTATTCTTCCCATTGTAAGGCGAATCAACCATCTCAATTGAGAAAAACACTGCGAAGTGAATTTACCACCCGGTTTCTGAACCATCCTGCGAAAATCGAATTACCAGCGCGGTGAGAACCATACTTACAATTAATCAAAAGTTTGAAAACTATCTCTTCTTTTTCTTTAGACGTACATAAATTTCCCGCAATGTAAAAAAAATATATCAAACATTAATTTACTAACACTAGTCGGCGAACCTTATTGGGGGAGACATAACATTGAACATCTACATAATTGAAAAAAGACTATTCGCTTTAGCAAAAGCAAAGATAATGAAATTTATGGACGACTTCGAACTTTTCAAATTCCAACAAACAATAATACGAATCTGGCATAAGTTTTCCATCTTATGCAGTTTTTGTTATCTCAAAAGACGTTTTTTTTACGTTGCAAGTGTTTGGTGGTTAAAATTTGAATTGCACC